>JAQGAO010001875.1:0-22078 GCA_034697705.1 Ommatoiulus sabulosus | reverse complement strand
AATTTTGGATCGCCATGACTGCGTTGAATTTCCCTGACTTTTTCAAAATAAACCATTCTTTCCTGACTTTTCCAGGTTTTCCAGGTCTGGAGGAACCCTGACTATTTAGTACTATTAGTACTTTGAAAGTTGTCCATCTAACTGGTGTAATCTCATTTTATCATCTTAAAAACAGCCAGAAAGAGTTGGCAGGCCAAAAATACTTAGGAAATCCACTAAAATTGAAAAATAAAAGAAAGCACTTGCAGGAAACATGATCTTCAGTTATCGTTTTAATTTAAAGAGTCTGATAGTGCATAGCCGACAACGAGCCGCGTCTACAAAAAGTATGATTGCACCGAAAATGAAAAAGAGAAAACAATCCGTTATTATATTTCGATGATCGCTAGATCAAACATTAAATATATAGATATATATATATATATTTTTTTACACATACACAAGCGCTTTTGCCAATTTTTTTGTAGTTTTAACGTACCATACGAATCTAGATGAGGCGTGAGTTTGATTTGCTTCTTTTTGTACATTAATAGTATGATTCTTCTAAAATAACTATACATCGAATGAATTAAGGGTGTGAGCGACTATCCACCATAGGTGCAAACCTGTTCGCAACATTCTCAGTAAGTTTCTGGCAATGATAGCAAGGATCCCCAGGTGCAGAAATGCCGAGAAGAAATACAAACACACGAGATAACTGAACCCAAAAAAGTAACGTAAATTGAAAGAAATCATAGGCGATGTGATTGTCTGCTAACAACCATGCTTGGGTGGTTGCCATTGAAAGGTTGTGATATAATGAAAAGGGTAAAGTAACTAATAACGCAAATACAATACTTTCACAATGATCCCAGGACAGTAAATAGGTAAGATTTTGATACTGCTTATGGAATATCATAACGAATGAACAGAAAAATTCCTTATTGGCAGTTGCTCCAAAACTTAAGTTTCGTAATTATGGTACTTGCCTTGTGCCTGATTGACCCAAAAATTAAAAAGTGGGAACAGGAAAATGAAAAGAAATATTACTTTATATGGACGAATAAAGTAAGGAGGTATTATTCCTATTTGATCGAATAAAACAGTTTGGGCTAAGAAAAAGCACAAACATAAAACTTTTCATATTTTTAAGTCTTTTAAAACTACAGAAAATATAAACTACTCGCGAATCACTTATACAGTAATCGAGACGCTTCTTTATCCGGTAGAAAAATTACAAAAAGTTGCCCAAATGATGTAACTGAATTTTGCTAAAAGGTTGCAAATCGTCTGACAAACGTCTCACCGCACTCACACATCTAAGGTGCTTCTTCATGATTTCCGAAAACGAGGTTGTTGTTTTTTCCTTTTTAAATGGAGCCAATATAACAAATTTTGAAAAAATGTAATGTCTATTTCTATTTCCGATACATTTGATCACGGATTTTTTAATTCAAATGAGTTGGAAAAAGTCCTCCCCTATTACACATGTTGTATTCATATCATCATTATTGAAAAATAAGGCACCTGCACAAAAATAATTCAATACCAGGTGAAAAAGATTTTTCACGAGCTTGAATAAATCACAACAGAAGCTACATTCAAAAGGTTATCCTTTGCAGGTATAGGCCTAATGAACCTATTTATATAATGGGTTAAACTAATGGCTTTGGTAGAAGCAGTCACGAGATTTCTGCAAAAATAGCAACTTCAGTTCCAAAAACGTTGTTGCAAAAGTGAAATTGGGCAAATTTGGAAAAAATAAACTGCAAAATGAAATGGATTGAATCCATCAATCTGGAAGCGGGTATCGGAATTAGTGTTATCCTGCATTTTTCTTTTACCAAAATACTGTAGAATAGAACCTACCGAGAACAAGTTTCAAACAGGTTTGGTCCCAACTGGATTGGGCCTCTCGTTTTCCATAGGTTGGAGCCTCTCATTCATCATCAGAATCCCCGTCGCTAGCATAGCCAGGCCCCTGAGGGCCAGCGGAACCCCTGGACTGGGGAACGGCGCTACTTGCTCGCCGATAGTAGTTCAGCCACTCCTCAACCATCTGAGCTACGAGCAAGGGCCGCCGCTGGACACGTTGCTGCGCCACCAAGATTCCGCCTTCCATGATGCAGCAGTCCAGCCACTGCTTGAGGATTCGTTCCTCATGTCCAATCTAAATAAAAATGTGAATATTGAAACAAAATTTTGGTATTTTTTTTTATAGGTAATAAGAGACCAGATCCAGATCTAATATTTCTTTTTAGGGAATGGATAGGGCAGTCATGTAATTGAAAAACTTAAAGAGATTACTCTGACATGGATCTTCCAGGATTCTAGGAAACCAGGCATTTTTAAATTTTCTAGGAAAATTGTTTACAAGAAAGATTAACCGGTACTGCTGTGGTCTAATAGTCTTTGTTTCAATTGAGGATAAAATAATACTCCAAGATTTTAGTAAATTAATTGCGAATTTAATTGAATTGAAAAAAAAAAACTTTGAATAAGCATGCTTACCTCAGTATTAGACAAAAAATGCACCGGTAAGAGTTTTCCATCATTTGTGGTGAGGGGTAGAAAAGTTACTTTAAGATCATCGTTGCCGCTTTTGATGTTCGCCCCAGCCACCAGATCGTCCCCCGCATCTGGCTCCATGGCGACAAGAGCGGAGAAGTGACCCCTGGTGTAGCCTAGGGAAATTGGGCTCGTCCAGCAAAAGCTCTGTTCCCAAAGCAGGGGTAGGTACACTCCTATTAGAGAACAGCAAAAATACAGCATTTAGATTCCTGTTCGCGAGGGTTTGATGTTTAGAAATTGGTAATTTCCAAAGAGGCTAAGCAAAGTGCCCATTAAATCCTTCCCTAAATGATGGCCGTGAAACAAATGCCCATAAAGGCAAACAATGAGGAATATTCATGATGTAATTCATCATTTATAGTATGCACTTTATCGTTTATGATCAACAAAATGGAGAAAGTAAAACTAACGTTTTTTATTATTTTCCGTTTTTCAGTCAAAACTGACGATTATCTGACAAGTTAATGTTTTTTTGATGTAATTACAGAATAAAGTAAAATTTAATTATTGCGCAATGAGTAATGGACCTTCACAAGATTAATTCTATTTTGACAACAACAAAAAACTCTCCAAGTGTTATACGAGGATTTATGCCCCGACCAAATCTGTCAATACCATAGTTCACATGATACATAACACATTTCTGATGCTAAACCATGACAAGTGCATTGACCAATCAAGCAAAATACCTTACCTTCAAACCTTGCGTAGCCCAGGGTTTCGCCCCGAAAGCTTTTCACATATTTAACCCCATAGACAATAATGGGACGCCTGAGCACGTGGGCCAGAGTGAAAATGTGCATTTGCTCGAGGGATGCGCCAGGCTGGCTCGCCAAGCTCAAGAGCAGGGCCCAATCATGCTGGCACTGGGCTTCATCTAGTGAGAAATGCATTAGGCGTGCCTGCATAGTTTCATATTCCTTCCAACGGGGGTAGAAACTGAAACAGATTATCATTGAAATTCCAGTTTTTAATAAAATCATTCGTTGATTTACTTTTAACTGAAAAGTCACCATCTTTTCTTAAAAAGTAACTATTAGTATCTTGAAAGTAAGAAAACGGTTAGTATTTTTGCAAGAGCCATTTCATAAGTTGAAAGTATCGTCCTGTCTCGCACACAGGATAGGCAAAGCACCTGATTATTTATGAGCTGGTAAGTTAAAAAAACTATAGCATATAAAACGTGGGCTTTAACGCAAGTATATTTCCTAATTTCAGTATTATTTTAAAGTTCTTCAAAGAGTTGCAGAATGCAAATATGCCATCCACAATTAAAATAGTAACATATATGCACTTTACAATTGAACCATTTCAATTTGTTATCGCATAAAGGTACTTACATAGAAGCTGCATCATGTAGGCTGTCACTAAGAGCTCGACGAATTGTGTTATCCCTGTCAAAGATGCCCCATGTAGCTTGCAGCACGGAATCTAAGAGACAGTCGCCAGCAGTCCGATTCCAGAGAGCGTATAAACGGCTGCCCAATCGCTCTGTTAGCTCTAAACTCCAATTGATGATGGGAGACTCTTCCTCCAGTTCTAGAAAAAGGAGAGAAATGAGAACTTGGTGAAACCTTTCACTCAAAAACAGATGGGTACGTATCGAATGCAATCTTGGACAACAAGATTTCATAAAGATGTTTGGCTTTGTTCATAGAAAGAAATTATTTGGTTTTTGCTAGCTTGAAAACGCTTAAATGAAGCTCAAAATTTAAATTATGATTAAGTGTTGGTTTGAAAGGGAAGTCTATGCGGAAAATAAAGCAGAACTTCACAAACTGTCAGAAATGACAGTAGCGCAGTCTGCATACTTAGTATTTTGTACGCATCTAGAATGCTGCGAGGTAATATGAGCATTGAAAAGAATGAATGGAATGACTAGTCTTTTGAATGATTGTTATACTTGGTCATGATCAATCACACATGAATTATGCTAAACTCTTTGAAAAATTCAAAAGATTCATCTTTCAATATATGCAATTTTGTTTATACTTTTAGCATAGGCTTACTGTAGATTCCATAAGAATATTCAATAATAAATGCACTGCTTTAAATAACTGCCCACTTCTTTGAAATTCATTGCAAATAGTACGAAATAAAGGGACCAAAAAATAAACACCGTAGACTCCCAATTTTTCCAAAGACAAGATATAAATTATACCTTACTTTCTTTTATAAGCATTTTGTTGATATTGTACAATACGTACCAAATTATATATTTATATCACAATTTAGTCCACTTTAAGTATATTTCCCGACCTCCCGAATAATCAAAAATCTACTATAAATCAATAATGTTTTTTCTCCCTTTCATCACAATTGTAATATTACCTTTCTGTACATTTCGATCCAGCAGCTCATCAAACAGATGCTCCTGAACATCCTGGGTGAGGTCTTCTATCTCTGAAAATAAGATGAAACAAAAACATCAGTGATCATTCATGAAACACGGGACAACCGCCACCGGGAAGAGCAACTTACCAGCAGGCAATGCAAAAGTGGCGAGGTCAGACACGAAGTGGCAGGGAAAGTCGCCTTTTCGCTGCCGCAGCGAGACAGAGAGATGTCGCCGAATGTCAGCTGCAAGGTCTGGTGACACGTGTGAGGGAACGCGCTTGTGGGCGCCACCAGAGGTGTCGGCTGCAGCCAAAAGCAGTGCCAGCAGGTCCTCGCGATGAAAGCGAATGGCTAGATGCACGAGTGTGTGGCCAACATCGAATGCGCTGGTGCGGTTCAACAGGTTTACTTCGCTCTGGCTGAGTTGGCGCGAAGGGTCGCCGCCAGCCGCCAAGTAGGTCTCCACTGGATTGGCATCACCATCCACTACTCCGAGGCAAGCGTTGAGCCAGGGCCAGTCAGCTTCGCGCATGCACTTGCGCAGCTGCTTCAGCCTCATTTCGTGTTCGTAGTTGTTCGCGGCAGCCGAGGTGCCAGCGCAGGAAGCGGCAGGTGCTGGCTCCGGCCATTCAATGCAGGGTGAGCCACGCTGACTGCCATTGCGCCGGTTTTCCTCGCCCTCGGGGCTGCCAAAGCGAGCTGTGCTGCATAGTACGCACTTCAGGGCTTTGGGCCAGTTCTCATAGGTGCAGGCGGCGCATGACCATTTGGCGTTCAGCCCCGTCCGTTGGAAGTCGTTTGGCGGCTCGGGCGACACGGGAGAGCCCTTAAGAGCGCCTAGAGCGCAGATATCCGCAGCGGCAGCACCGGTAGGCGAAGTGCGGCGGCGTACAGCGAAGCACTGCGTGCACTTACTGGCTTTGGGCCAGTTAAGGAAGGTGCAACGTGGACAGGTCCACTTGCTCTGTCCAGCCTGTTGCGTCGAGACGTCTGAATTGATTATATTCAGGGTGTCATTGGCCCTCCCTCCACTGCCGTCCAGTCGGATGAGATCGGTGAAGGGGTACGCATCTCTCGCTGGCTGCCGAATTTTGTCATCGATGAACTTCTGCAATTTCCGGCCCCGGCACAGTGTGCACTTGACAGCCGACGGCCAATTCTCGTATGTGCAATACTCGCAGACCCATTTCACAGCTTCGCTCATGACACTGGCTCGGCCTGCTGGTGCTGCTCCCTCAATGCTCGCATGCAAATGGGCGGGTTCCAACGCTCGTCGCTCGTCCTACAACGAGAATATATTTAATGTTAGATTGGATACTTGCTACGTTGACGACCAGGTTGCAAGATGTTGGATAGAAACAACTACAACACAGACAAAATTAGAGTCAACATTAAATCCTTACAGGTACTATTATGACAATACATCAGTAAGGGAAATGTGCAAAAGATGATGAAAATCCAAAATAATATATAATATATGCCGTTAATGTTTTATGACCCCGATCAAGCTTTTGCGCCCTTTCGTTTTAGGAAGGAATTATAATCTGAAGCTAGGTACGCATCAAGGGAAACTTGAAAGAAAAGTTGTTTCCGAAACTTGAAACTCAGTTAACACAACTAGAAATCCTCAATTTGGAAAGCTGGTTTTACGCACGGTTTGGAAACTTACATTCCACTTTCGGAAACCAAGTTTCATTTTTCTTGGTGTGTACCCACCATTAAGATTTATTTACTCCTTCATAGTACGATTCGTCCGCTCTACTTATTTCATTTAATATAGAAAGGTTAAAATTATCCCGTTCATTAAAAAAACGGGAGTGTTTGAACATGGGAGAATTCAAAAACTTTCTAAAAATGACTATTTAGGGCAGATGAATAAAACTACAGGGGAATAAATGTTTAAATTAATATAAAAGTATACATCAAAATTTGTAGCATCGCAGTTATTTGGCAGTAAACCACGTTAACAGGATAATGTACAGTGCGGAAAAAATAAAAAACCTGTAGGCTACTTATTTCCTTATTTAGCTAACTTTAAATGAAATCAAAAATCGAGCAAATCACATCCCTAATTTTTAAAACGTTCTCCTTTACGTCAGCTTCATCCCAGACCAGATTTTACAATGAGAATTATGTTTAGTCTAATTCATGGGGATTTCATAAAGAAAAACATTTTCATGCAAATGTTGGTCCTACTTCGATTCCAAAATACAAGTATATATCGTGTGCAGCGAATAGTTCCTGTACTGCCAGCTGGTGATTTCCTTGAGTCATTCATTTACCAAAATGCATACAGTATGCGCTGTAAGCGACTTTATGTCATCATCCGTGAGATGGTTCATTTTTGTCAACCACAATCACACGGTTAATAGACAACGTGATCATAAGTTAATTCTATTTCGTAAACTATTTCAGATGGGACTAAAACATAAGCAATGCGATTGTTCCATTTTACGGAATATTTAGTGAAATATGAAACATTTTTGCATTGACAAACAGTAGCCAAATGTTTTTTTACGAATATTATTGACGTATTTCAAAACGTATAATATATGCATGTATACAAGCATTACAAGTAAAGCGTTTCTTGGCATTTCAACAGTCATCGAATGCAAAATGCGTGGTGTTAGGGGCTTAAACTTGACCTTATTTTCTAATCTTATTTTGGCATATACGCTAGGACAGCATAGTTCAAGACAAATATGTCACTGTCACGTACATTTTGGATCTACCCCTAGAAGCATGGAACTGAAGCAACATATGAAACATGTTTACTTGCCATAAACATCAAAAGGCGTTATACTTATCAAACATTGTTAGAAATTCTGGAAAAAAAACCTAAGTATCGCTAGCTCTATCCTTGTTATTGTTTACTTTTTGATACCTGATGTTCCTCTTATCACTCAATCTTGCACACATGGGTTACGGAGTTTTTCAAGACAGCAGAGATATTCTGATTGCAACAACTAGTGATTCCACATGGATGGTAAATGTGAAACCACTATTATTCAAAGTAACTATAAGGCCCTTTTAATGACAGGCAATGTGGCAAAAGTGTAGATTTAAATGTCATTAGCCAGCCAACAATCACACAAAGCAGAAATGCTACAAACTTTGATCAACATTTGCTGTAAACGCAAATCGGTGAGAAATCATGGCCCAAATCAACCAGACTAACATTTTAATTATAACGTTACGGAACCACGGAAATACTGCCAAACTACAAAACACTAATTCCACGAGCACAAATGTATGGATTTCTAAGCGAAAAGTCAAAGAACCAGTCCAGATTTTTTCAGATATGAAATTGATGAAATTCCGAGCTTCACGGTTCGGAAATAGTTGCTCAAACTCGGTATTTTAACATAAAAAATCCCATTTTGACTCAGAAGTTTAGCTCGCCCCGATCTCGATGCACGGCATTAGGCCGCAGTGACCATTTGTTTACTGAAGCCATAAAGAGAAAGTAATCATCAAGGACATTCTACATTTGTTCTACCTCGGACATTATTACAGCTGATCGGATCATTTTTTTCAATTAAATAAATGCAAATGCAGTCATCTGCATATACTAGCCATTTTGAATTTGACAACTCAATAAAATTACCATAAGCACGCATACCCTCTGAAATAAACGACCCTACAAATGGAGATGCTCCGACAGAGTACGCTCTAGCTTACTACACCATAGCCTGCACTGCCCAACATTCCCATCTATACTGTACAGTTCTGCTGCTTTAACTTCCACCACTCGTCCAGCAAGAATTTTGCAGCCATTATAGCATAATCCTTCGGTAGTTCTTCCCCTAGAAAGCATAACAGCTCCTTAACTAAAGCCAGCTCCATGGTTTGTGATTGTGATGTGTAGCCATGCCCTTTAATACGGGTACTCCTGAAGGAGTGGCTACAGTGGTGGTGGAAATAGTCCCCACAAAAGAACCAGTGCAATTTGAGCCAGACTCGATCGGAAGACCCTGTTTCAGTGCCCACCAACTCCCCAGCAATCGTTTTGCGGCTTTTTGCTGCCACTTATCTTCTGTAAAGCCCAACCACCGGTCTAATGATGCATTAACCATGCCCACTCTTTGGGCCTCCAAAGTTGCACCAAAGACTATAGTTTAGTAATGTATAGGATGAAAATTGATGACAACAGGTGGTGTGGTCACCTCCTTGTTTCCTACATTCTCCAAAATATCGCACCTAATTTTGCAAGAGCATATTGAGTTGCTTCAGAATTCTACAAATCATTAAGCAAAAGGCTGCTGTCACTACCCTACGTCTGGAAAACAAAATCATGTTTGAAACATTTCGGGCGAATGTAGCCTTGCCCTTTAATACGAGTACTCCTGAAGGATTGGCGGGTAATAAGGCAATGGAATGACCTCCCCAAGGACAGCTTGCACCTTCAGGAGGTTTAGTTGTTGGTGTCTACATCTGGGTTACCATACCAGGAGTGCCAGCTAGCATAGCCCTGCTACTGTCAATCCCCCCTACCACATGGCATTTACTTGCTGACTGTAGGGTACTGAATTGAATGATTCCATTATTCAAAAATGTCCCAATAACCACCAATGTGGCGACCTCTAGCGTCACTGCTCAGCCTATTTCCATTTCTCAAGGAGGAAAAACTGAACGCTGACGTTTTTGAACAGCACTACATACAGGCATTAGTGGCCATATTCCCGTGCATGTCCATGTACTTAGAAATGCAAATAATGCTAGCGTAATTCGTGCATTGTTGATATTGGCAAATCAATTTTATATATCAACGAAATCCCGAACTTAATGCACCACGAATGAAACCGTGATAAAAAAAATAGCAGGGTTGAATGAAACGTTCATCAATCGTTAACGGTTGTAAACAATGCGTTCGGGGGCAAATTGGGTTAACGACAAACCCAATGAAGAACGTTGGCAACATCATCAGCTGCTCGTCCGTGTCCCTTCATTCGACTTCCTCAAAATGCGATTTAGCGCCGGATTCCCCACCGCGAGCACCCGTTTTCTCACCTAGATGATCTTCCTAACGTTCTTGCTAGCATGCGGGCGTCCTTCTCTTCTTCAAATCCAAATAATCCAGCATTAAAAACACACAAACACCAA
Organism: Ommatoiulus sabulosus; assembly: GCA_034697705.1. Classification (NCBI taxonomy): domain Eukaryota; kingdom Metazoa; phylum Arthropoda; class Diplopoda; order Julida; family Julidae; genus Ommatoiulus; species Ommatoiulus sabulosus. Next base: position 12,088 of record JAQGAO010001875.1, on the reverse strand, counting down.
ATGAACACAACTAGCTAAACAGACATTTTTGTTCCTACTCGCGCGCATGCGTCGACCCTCGCGTTGCATTCTGGGAAGTGAGCCTCATTTGCATGATCAAGATGGCGGCGACCTTGGGTGTTCTGCTTCGCTCCGCAACCGGTGAGAAATTGGAAAATAACCTGTTTAATTCCCTAGAAAATCCAACGGATTTTGCCTTAGGAGATGGTTTGGCTTCGGGGAACGATTATTGGCCATTTAATTGTCACAAACACGGAAAACGGTATCTAATTACGGCCGAATTCCTGGCACTCTAAGGTGCGGACTTAGCCATCCAAATACTCAAACGAACAAGCTAGCAGATGAACTTTGTAATATTCCAGTTAAATTTCTAGGGTGGCCACAGGTCGGGGATGTCAGGGCAAAAAAAAGTGGTTATGGAAGTCATGGAAATGTCAGGGAAATTTTCCCAAATTAAAGCAAAATGCTATCCCTGCCCTCAGTCTGCTAGCAGCTCCATCCCCAAATAATCCAGCTAGACTTGTAACAAAATCTAGTGCTTTGCCAAGCTTCTCATTGCAATTCTTATTTTATTTGTCATTATGACAAAAAAAAATTGATATGCATTAACGAGTAAGTTTTGGTCAGGGAAATTGAAAAGGAAAATTTTGTGGCCACCCTGATTTCAAAACATGTAATTTTTCCTAGCTTAAATGATAATGTAAAAGGAAGTAATGAAGGACCTTGTGTAATGCTTAAAAATTCCGGAAATTCGATTTCCAACATCAAATATTTTAAATGTACGGGAAGCATTGAATGTTCACCTACGACATGTAAGAAGTTGATGAACGGCATCTACAATTTCCGTTTCAGTTCGACCCCTTGGTACCAGGTCTTGTTATGCCGTCACAAGACCTAACCTTAGCATTAATAAGGATACTAAGGTTCTTTGTCAAGGGTTTACTGGAAAGCAGGTAACTTCAAAATCACTTCCAAATGTATGTCTTATTAATGGTGTGTGCTTAATATCGATTCTGAATTTGACAGGGGACGTTTCACAGCAAACAAGCCTTGGAATATGGCACTAAGTTTGTTGGAGGAATATCACCTGGCAAAGGAGGACAAACCCATCTTGGTCTTCCCGTCTTTAACTCTGTTCAGGAAGTCAGTTTCAAAATTTGAATGTCAATTATTGAGAATTTCAAAAGGAGGCTATCAGTTTAATTGTTATTCATTCAATCTAGGCCAAAGATAGCACAGGTGCCACCGCTTCGGTAATCTATGTCCCACCCCCTGGGGCAGCTGCTGCGATTCTGGAAGCAATCGATGCAGAGGTGCCTCTCGTGGTCTGCATCACCGAGGGAATTCCCCAGCAGGACATGGTCCGAGTGAAGCATAGACTCGTTCGGCAAACTAAGACCAGGCTAATCGGTCCCAATTGTCCAGGAATCATCAAAGTAAGGAGATTCCGAAACAAATAATAACTTTTCTTCAGAATTGAGATGGTCCTAAACTTTTAAAAGGCAGATTAAAAAAATTATGCACTTATCAAAAAAAAAGAAATTTTTCAATTTAGAAGTGTAAATTTTACCAGACATGTTGAGGTATGTATTCTTTTTTTAAGTTGAAATTATTGTAGAATTTATTTTTATAAATATGCAAAAAAATGCATTCAAAGAATGTGTTACACTAATGATAATGCTGTTTGGAAAACAGACTTATAAAACTTTAGTTTTTTTCCTGTAAACATTTGCTTTCTACGGTCATTTCTCAAAGCTGCGTTGCACATGAATCATTCCTACTCATTCTTCCAGCCAGGAGAATGCAAAATTGGAATCATGCCCGGCCACATCCATCAAAAGGGAAAGGTGGGTATTGTTTCCCGCTCCGGCACCCTCACCTACGAAGCTGTTCATCAAACAACACAGGTTGGGCTTGGGCAGACACTGTGCATTGGGATCGGGGGAGATCCATTCAATGGAACGAATTTCCTCGATTGCTTAGAAGTTTTCTTGAAAGATCCAGAAACGAAAGGCAAGCGGAATAGTAAATACCATTCACTGTGATTTAACCAGCGATAACAGAAGTTTTGTTTTGCGTACTCAGGCATCATTCTAATTGGAGAAATCGGAGGAGGAGCTGAGGAGCGAGCAGCGGAATACCTCACGCAGCACAACTCGGTTAGTACGGGGTTGTGAAAGTCTCTGCCACCAGTATAACAAAATTATCGGAGAATATTTACCAGCGATTAGTAACAAAAAGTTTACCTAAATTTGACCAGTTACAATAACGACTTTCCAGAGTATATTTGTGCTTAGTAATGAAGCATTTAAAAGATTGTATGCCAACCCCAATACTTGCCTGCTACGTTCTTACGCTAATAGTTCACGAATCTTCTCGATGTAGGGTTCTAATGCGAAGCCGGTGGTGTCCTTCATCGCTGGACTGACCGCTCCCCCTGGCCGAAGAATGGGCCACGCTGGAGCCATTATTTCTGGAGGCAAAGGAGGTGCTAAGGAGAAGATCGCTGCACTGCAGGCTGCTGGTGTCGTCGTCACAATGTCACCTGCCCAAATGGGAACATCAATCCTTAATGTAGAGACTTAGTAGAATATCCGTTATAGCTGGTCACATAATCTTGAATTTGCTCTAAAGTACTTTTTCTTTTACAGGAGATGAAAAAACGTGGTTTAGCATAAATTTTTTCGGTTCCACATAACCAGCCTTGGGTGCACTGCAGGGACGCTGGTTTTAACAGAATTGTGTATATTTATCAGGTTGCTGTAGACCAGGTGTCAGCTCTTCAGCCACCGATTCCATGACGCTCTACTGATCATTGAACAAGTGTTCTTCTTTGAGCAACAGAGAATTGCACCTAGGAATCCTACCTATTGTCAAATCATTAGTTAAAATAAAACGAAATTTTGAAGGCTTATTTGAAGTGTTGCAAGTTATTAAATCGAGAAAAAAATATAAGGCTTATTAGTAACCTTGGTGCCAAAAATCCTTAGTCAAAATATCAAGTCTATTAATGCCGTTAGTTATTAAATTTTTGGAGATTTTAAGGATATTTTTAAATAAAAATGCCAGTTCCATATGGTACGGGTTTTTTTTTGTTTTTCCATTGATAGTGTTTGTTCAAAATCACAACATTACTGCACAGATCTGAATCCATATTAAATTTTCATACCATTTATCATTTTACAATGTCTAATCTATCTATTTGTCAAACCAAAAGTTTACCGATGGCTAAAATAGCCATCCAAATAAATTTTGACAATTGTCCTTGTACAGTATTGCCTTCTCTGGTTTGACATGGTCAAAAAAAACCTACCAGGAATAATAACCAATTGAATTTTTTGGAATTAGAAAATAACAAGAGAATGTGGATTTCAATTTACACATTTTAATAGGTTTTTTTGTATCTTTTCACAATCTGATTGCTGAGGAGGACTTGGAAAAGTGCTACCTGTAATGATTAAAGACAGTTTAGACTGTAGTTGTGCCCACATGCACTTTGTATGCTAGAGGAAGGGAAAGGGAGTGGTCGCAATAATAAGGATTGGAACTGAGAAAATCTCTCTCCATCCATGCATGGCCAGCAAAAAATGAGTTTGTTCATTTCGATTTCGAAACTATTACAATTCAAAGATTAAATCGCACTACTCATGCTGCATTGCTTCGAAGCTTCCCGAAAGTGTAGCCTTTTCACAGAAAAGTAAGATTCCAAGCAAAAAATATTTTTTTCAGAAAAAAAAGAAAGAATTCATAGAGTACCAAAAATACAAGTTCTGTTCTACCGAGCACCGGGATCAAGATTTGCCTCGCTTCACTCTATGCCACATCGCCTCTTCAAAATTTAAGGACTTATAAGAACTATCGTGGAAATCGAAACATGTTTGTCTTGGTTTTTTGAGAAACCAAGAAACATTTGACAGAAAACGAAACTCATCCAAAATCTTTAGAAATGTTTGTGATGGGATTTTCCTTAATTTCTACATGTAAAAAAAAGTAGTGGAATGATAAAAACGAAAATTCCAGGAAAATTGCAGATAATCAATGATCGATTTACAAATATGGTGGCCCTAGGTGAATTCTGTCAATTTCAGAAATTAATCCCACAAGTTTACAAGTTTTGAGACGTATCGTTTCAATAATGTGCGTAGAACTTCGAAAAAAGGTAACCGAAAAACTACGAAACGTATAAAAATTGAAGAATTATTAGTTTCTTGAAATTTTTGAGAAACTACTGGAGCATTTTCCAAAATTTGAAGAAACACGGGGAAATTATGGGTACTTAGCTGAACATGACTTCTAAAGAAACTTGAGAAATATTTGGGGAAATAACGAAAATTATAGAAATACTTAACATTATTATGTGCGTTAAACGCACATAATTACTGAATTAAAAGAAATTGCTTGATAACAAAATCTTTAGAAGATTTTCTAAATGGCATTCAAGTTTCAAAAATGTTTCTAGAACTTATCATTATAATAATTATCTTCAAATTTACTAGAATTTTCATTGTAAACTGCATTGCTAAGGATTCAGCAAGCAAGCAACATCACCTACTATGGTCATTCAATGGAGCCCATTTCATTTCTTTTAAGGTCCTAAAAATATTTAACGTGGCAAAATCAACCAACGTGGGACCATAATCACCCAGACTGGCCGCCGAGTTCATTTTCCAATTCATGGATTTACCAACATTTGTGCATGCCTGGTAGCAGAGGCGCTGTCACTTGAGCAACAATCCATCACATTACAGGACAGAGAGTGGCGCTTGTTTTGTATTCCAAAGCACTTTTGGATGGTGCAACAGCGCCTCAATGGCCACAATGCTGGTCTACAGCGAAGCAGGCAGGCAAAAAAAAATAAGGAAGAACAAAACAAAACTTTTGGATTAGCCAGAAGTGGCCGGACGAAAATAAAGCGATTTAGCCCGCTAGCCTCATACGTGATTTTTCACGCCATGCATGCCCACACCAATTTTTCCCCGGCGAAAGATGGCCCAAGTAATAGCGGACCAATAAGGGACAGAGATATACGGTTTTGGACAGAATCCGTACGAGACGGTTTGAGCGGTGAAACGAGAAAGCAAAGTGGGAGGGGTGGCGGGGGCACAGGAATAAAAAAATAAACGTAAAAATTGACGTGGAGAGGCCGGATTGAAACTGCAAAAAGGAGTCGTCAATTCAGGAAGATTTTGCCTCTCCACAAATTTACAGGATATTCCGTGACGTTGCCTATTTAAATAGGCCGCCATCGCCCTCGGAAACAAATCGCTTGCGCCCCCTAGAAGCAGGAAAAACGTTTTTAAAACTCATATCCACGGTTAATAACTGAAAATAACAACTGGAATTAGCAAAGTACCTGGATGGCATCTTCCTGACTATTTCATCTGTCACAAAGTTCCCCAGCAGACACTTGCCCAGGAACCTTTCCAAGATGGCGTATGCGGCAGGAACATCTATGCTTATTTCTGGCATGGCTCCGTAGACCCGTTCAAACCCCTGCAAAGGTAAAAACTGTTCAGCGGTGGCTTGCAGAAGATTATTAGCAATCTTAAAAAGAAAGTTGAATCACTTCTTTTGCCATGATCACTGCCTATCATAGATAGCAAAGGTTTTTGAGTGAGTGTTTATCTCCCATGAGACAAGCACTCACCATGTGAAAGTTTGGCCACCAATTATCGTTTGTTACCCATGGACAATTCTGCTAACTTTGGCAAGTGAATATCAACTAGCATGATAATACACTGCTGTGGTTATCAAACATGGCATAGGAAGTTTACATTTCCACTTCTTACTCGTTTAATCGGCCATAATCAGATCGATAGAAACATAATTCCGTTACCCATTTCATCTGTTCCGGAGTCACCACGACTGCGGCGTACAAAAACTTGAGCAATTTACAGACAAGGTCAGAGGTTCTCTCGCCCATGTCCTCCAGCACCATGACGACGGCCTCATAGACGAGTTCATGGTGGAAGTGGGGAACCTCCAACTCTTTCAAGCAGCGCATGGCTTCCATGGCATCGCCTGAAGAGAGATACTCCTTCAGCAGAAGGACCATCTGTGATGACAAAAACAAGCCAATTAAGCTATCTCGAATTTAGTAATGACCTAGCAGTAGACTTGCGAGCAATTTTTTTTACCTTTTTGATGAGATACTTTACTGGTCTGGTGCCTCCACCTACTCCCCACACATTGTCCAGCCTCACCAGACCGTGCTTCATACTGAGGAGCACCTCTGCCCTCTCAATTGCAGCCCTAAAACACAAGAAAACACATTATGAACAATGGCCCTGGTTCACGAGCAAAACTGCAATTTTAAAACTTTTTTAGAAAAATTTAAGACAACTCGAGCATACAGCCTTAGAACGTTTAAACCAAAAACAATTAAAACATTGACAACAAAAATTGCATTTTAATTTTATGCAAAATGCTGTAAGATGATAAGTTTGCGGAGAAATCAAACATACCGAAAATTTGGAATAACATTTATTCCAATGTTATTTTCAAATTTCATGATTGCTTCTAGGTTTAAAAAAAATTAAAGCAAAAATTCATGTATCAGATTGTCAGACGCCCTTACTTTGCATGTTCACACTCCACTTCACCTTTGTACTCGCCCAGGAATTTAGGAGGAAGGCAATCATCTGCCACTGCCCTGGCCATAAAGTTTCCCAAGACCTTTACAAATTTGAGACAATTAGGAAAATTTGACAAAGACGAAATATAAGACAAGTGCTTTTGAAAATACAAAAGCATAGGAATGAAATTTTACCACTGGCGCTTCCGGAGTGTCCAAAACAAGTTCTGGTAAGTTCTTGAGGAGACTAGAAAATCCCCTGGCAATGTCCATTTGAGACAAGACTTGCAGGTATAGATCAGAGATCAGGACCGATGTCAGCTCCCTGTTAGAGGGCTTGCGATCCATAGCTAGTGTTATGGCAATCAGCGGGATTTGGAACTTCCTATCGCCAAAATTCAGTTCGGAAAGTGACAACTGAAAGAAAACGTCACCATAAAATGTACATTATTGAAAGTTTTGCTTCACAAACATCAAGATTGGATCGAGGTAAACCATAACAAAATTCGAATCACGAAAAATTTCTTTATGAAATACAACTTTATAAAGAAAATAAAACTTCACTGAGCAGAATCGGCAATTATTCTGTAAAATATAGTTCAACTCGTGTCGCGGCACCAGAAATCAACGCATGAACTTACGGCAACTTCTCTCGTTTCCCCATGTTCCAGATACTCCAACAAAAGTGGTTCCACGTTCTTCTGGATTTCCTCCTCGCTGAGTTCTGGCTGCAGGGCTGCTAAGACATAGTTTTCCTGCACAATAATATAAAATTATTAAATTATTTTTCACAAAAATTCCGTCGAGCAAATTAAAAGTTCTACGAGTCAACCCTAACCTGACTGTCAGAGTCATAGTTCGGATCTCCGGGATTTTCGTTGTCGACTTCAGCCAACAGCTCGCTGCCTGGTCGACCCCAAGTGCCCTTCCCTCCTGCACCACCTGCAACAAGAAAAACGTAGTAATGGTAAGATTTGCGTGACTAGGCCGTTTTTGTAAACGTACTGTACATGTATCGAGGAAATATTAACGTCAATCATCAATGACATCCTTATTTGAATAAAGTAAATTCCCATTTTTAATTGTTGACATCCGTTTGACTTTCTGCTCGACTCATGCTGTCGAAGTCAAAAGAAAATGACTAAATGGGCATTGGACGGATTTGGACCATTATGGAAGACATCTTGCAAAATCTTAGCGGCAAATGGTCCATTCATAAAGGACTCCCGGCCAAGGAGGCGGGGGGGGGGGAGGGTATGTGAAAATGGGCCACAAACAAGCGGACAGGAAGGGGCAGGGATGGGGGGGGAGGGGTTCAAGGAAAGTGGACGTCCGGATGTGAACTTCAGAACTTGTGCTTCAACTGCCCCTGATGGAGGCCGCTATATTTTGGCCTTTAAAACTGGGTGGTTTGGCATTTTGTGAGGGAGAATTCCCTGATCCCTATAATATTCTGTAGGTTTGTGGTTCACTAATAGTAATATTTTTAATGTAAAAATTTATGCTTAATCCATATGTAATAATCAGGCTGTTTTCAAAATTGGGCGGGACATGTGGAGAGAGAGAGGGTTACATAAACAGGACAAGGGCGGACAGGGGGTGGAGGGGGGAGGGGTCTAAAAACCTGGAAAAATACAGGACGTCCTTTATGGATGATCCCATATAGGATGACCTCTTGAAAAATCCCAACGATATCTATGACACATTCTATGCTAGTACATGTATACTATTAAGAGCCACGGTTGTCACATTGGGGTTTTTCAATGGGTGCTCGATCGTCAACATGTAAAAATCTTTCCTGCAAGTCAACAAAGTCGCATCTTTCCTGTCACGCGAGGCCCATAAGGGCACAAAGTTTGTCTAGTTTTGAGCATTATTAGGTGCGCGCATCGACCATGAAAACAATTTCCGGATGAAGTTGACGCCTCATCACAATGGTCGAGTCTCTCCAAGTGGCACGCAATAGCCCCTGTTATCGGGGCTAGGTGACACGCAGGGGGAAGTGGGGGCAAACAATAGCACCTTTCATTTATTAACTAAAAACTCGTCCAAATCGTGTTTTCGGTAAATGTCAACCAGTCAGCTGAGTCCAGCTGTTCCCGAAGCAACGCCAGCTCGGGTTCAATGGCTCGAGACCCGTTTCCTGACAGAAGTTGCGAGCTCGGAGATCCTGGGAAACGTACTGTACGTGTGGGCGTCCGAACGCGAGCAGCGCCCCGAGCGACCGGAGGTAATATCCGGGGGCCATTTCGCGTAAAATTTCAGTAAACAAAAATCACGGCGGGTGTTACGGCAGGTCATCAGCTGGGGCGTCTTAGCGCCGCCTTCCTATTGGAAATCAATGGTGGTTGTCGCGCGGCTCTCCAATGGGAACATTTCTAAAAGTATCCTTGCTGCCATTGAGAAATAAATCTAAAACAATCACGATGCAAGTAGTGGAATGAATTTCAGAAAGATTCTTGTTGCATTCCATACGGTGAAATTCACTTTACTTTTTGAAATTTGCTTTTCAGAAAATACCATATATTTCTATGGGAATTTTTTCGAAGATGCTTTCGTAGTTTTCCGTTCAAAATTACATAGTTTCGATACTTTTTGTCTATAGATAACGAAGGGGGATAACTATAGGAATTGGGAAATTTCCCATTTGAAATTATTTACCTGCTTCATTTTAAACTCATTCCTATTTTTTTCTCTTAGAAATAAATGCATGTAGAAAAATCCACATAGAGAAAGCAATGTACCTCCCAAAAATGTTCCAATAACTATAGCGCAATGTTTGGGAAACTGAGCCTTAATTAGTTTGGGAAACTAAACTGGAATACGAACTAGAACGATTCATAAAATCTACAACATCAAAGCAATAAAATTAAAATAGCATCGGACTTTGATTTACTCGTCTCAATAAGTCGGAGCACATGGGGGGAAACTAATTCCAATATGTTATCTCTTATTAGTTTTCCTATAAGTAGAAAAAAATAAGCCTACATCCCCAAAATACAATCAACATTTCCGTTTGTACAACATTATTGATATAAACTAAACTTAACACATGTTTCGTTGAAACTTTTCTATCCAAATATCATTCATTCATACAATAGCAGTTTGATAATTTGAGAATCGTGTCAAAGCAACATTACGCCATTTTGAAAGGAAAATTTGAGAAGAGTAGCCCGAAACTTACCCGCGCAAAAATAAACAATACAATGAAAATGGAATAAAGTTAGGTATCATTTTCCAGTTTTTCTTTGCTCGATTACATGAAGTTTACGACTGGGCCTAGTCACATATTTAATACGGTGCTTTTAAGGCCCCTTTAAATTGAATGTGTTGTTATTCCAATTAAGGCAGGGGTCAGGGCATAGCAAAGGTAAAACATATTGTTCATGCCATATCATGCAATTTTTTTTAAAAGAATCGGGCTTCTCATTTCTGTTTCCAACTAAATATGATCAACCTAAAACAAGGTAAAAACAGCTCGATTTTACCAAATATTAAAATGGCAAGCACTGCAGGTCCCTCAACAGCTGCACGTCAAAAATTGATTCAAATCAGAATTGGTCATCCACAAATCAAGTTTAGAATGCGGGGGATGTGAGATTGTCATTTTGACTTCAAATAATTATCTCTAAATTGAGAGCTGCATCGAGTGGACCAATGAATGCATTTCTGTTTTTGTTACATGTATTTACGCGGACAATTTTTCTTTCTAAACTGACCGACCTGAAGAGGTTCAACTACGAGCAACTGAGGAGTCAAAAAAGTTTGACATGTAGGAACAGTCCGCTGTCCCCTTTTTACCTGCCTTCTTCCCAACCCCCAATTTGAGCCCAATAATGTTGCGGTCACCTTCGGGCAAATTCAAGGTGGAATCATTAAACGTGACCGTTCGTCTAAGAAATAGGCGACGCAAGGCCGCCTACGATATATTTCAAAAAAGTATGAATTATTCTCGTAAAAAAACCCAATGTGACTCAGTACTGACCGTTTTGAACTAGTGGTCACGCTCACTGTAGACCGAAATTAAACAAAACCGTTAAAAAACATCCCATACCGGTATGTACTGTACAAGTAGTTTGGAAAAATTTCCCCAAATTACTTGTTAAGTTTAAAACGTTCATCACGTTTTCACTAAGAAACACAAAATTACACCACGTGATTCCTATCCAGTACCTTAAACCTGGGGGAAATACTACGGTACCATTAAAACATCGATCATGTCTCATAAAACATTTGAAACATCGACCCAGGATCGAAGTATACTCCAAAAGGGTCGTCTATTAACGCCCACGTGAATGGAACCATAATGTACCTGTAGTTAAGAAAATCGCGCAAGTGCATGCATGGCTTATGGTTTCCAACCACAAATTTTCAACATTTTAGTTCATAGAGTCTTCTAGGATTACGAGGAAACCTTACCTACCATGATTTCTGATTGTTCATGCACTCTGTGCGATGCTACCACAACCAGGTACAGTATATACTGTAATTGACTGAAAAACCTACAATTTCGCTGAAATAATGCAGTTGAGAAACTTGAGATGTACAGCGAGGTCATCAAAATATGCTTTTTCTGACAAAATTTTTAAGAAAACATTACAGTAGGTGTTTTACCTTGTCGAAATTCCTACTTACTGTATTAAATTTAAGGAAACAAAACGTTTTATTCGAGCGTATACGGCCAAAAGTGTACGAATCTTGGCCATATGTTTGATGCTTTAATTTGGATTAAATGGATTTAATGTGGATCACAAGGAATGAAAAACGCATGTTCGGCTTGCATTTGTAAACCAGTAAGTTTACAAATAAATTTCAAAACGCATTACTCCCATTTTGTGGATTATTGATGGAATTTCATTTCTCCGAGACTTAATTATCCAGCGAGATATTTCCGTTGTTATTCAATGTTATTCGGGGTTCCAACTACAGTGTATTGCTTCGTGATTATCTCTACTGTTCCACTTACGTGTACTGCATATCCACGCAGTACTTTTTAAAACAAGATTGCCATTTCTAAATTTGAAGATTCGATATGCATCGGTGACTTTGAGAACCCCATCCGTTTCAAGTCCGTCTCAAATACTACTTTCAACGTTGTCATCATTTGCCCACCATCCGCCCCCTCCCCCCAAACCGTGCCTTTTTTCCAACCACCTGAACACATCCCACAGAAATTGGGTAACTTACAAAACATGAATGGTTTGTTTTAGCAAGTTCAATGGAGAGAGCGAGCTAGCGTAGTTTATGTTGAAATTGGATGCCCCCCTTAACCGTACAGAGTGGAGGAGGTGCAGTGACAAAAATAACACGATTTCGTGGGTGACCCCACCCACGATATTTTCTTGCACAAAATATGAAAATTTGCGAGGGGAGGGATGGAGAAGAGTACAATCGAAATTATGACTATAAAAACTCGGTTTTATGGTGAGGGGGGTGGAAAATGTCTCATAAAGAGTGTGAGCCAAAACGAACCACGTGATTCATGGAAAGACACATTGGTCAAAAAACGCGTGG
>JAQGAO010001874.1:0-22080 GCA_034697705.1 Ommatoiulus sabulosus | reverse complement strand
AGCCGGACATCCTTTATGGATGGCCCCTAATTGTAATATACTGTTGTTCACTTGAAGGAAGTACTATCAAACATATTCGGTAAGATTTGGTATGTACGTCTTCAATGAGGAAACTGTAGATCGCTTGATTTTACTAGACCATGATCACGTGTTTCGATGACGCCATCTTGGACCGTTTCAGTGCAGCTGCACCTTACTATGGCTCGATGCACGTATACGCCCAAGAATCGCTTATGTAAAGCCATCTTGGAACATGTGTTGGAATAAAATTGCATATGCGGAGAACACGTTTCGCAAAGGGCTGTAGAGCCTAGGATGTTTGGTACTGAGAATATTACGAAATGTTTGAGCTCGTCTGTCACTTCTTCTTTAACGCTACACTGTTGACCCATCCACGACCTCTGGAAGACCATATTCTACACGTGCACGATGTAATTGGTCTCAATTCATGCTCGCCTATTTTACGGCTTCCGTATTGCCTACCAATTTCTAGCGGAATTGCTTTCCTTAGCAGGCATTTCGCCCATTTGCACTGGTCAGTCCCCCACCACCCCCAACCCTTCCTGCATGCACGTTACGTCCTCCCACAATGTCTTAGAGGGTTTTTTGCATGTCGTTCCATCTTACTCTCCCCCCCACCTTTATTCCTCATCTCCATTTTCATTGTCATCTTTGTCCTCTGCAATCCAATCTTCCCTATTCCTTTTTTTGAAACAGGAAATGCAAGACTCTATATTGACCAGTTCTGACATGTAACCCTACTCTCCCCTTTATCATTAGTATTTTTTTTACCATTTTATCACTGTTTGCCCCAACGTAGAAACGTGGGTCCTGCCTTGCCTATACAATTCAATTATCTACATTTTCAGCTTGTTTAGTTGTCAAAATCAATACAAAAACCCATGTAATGCACAGGAAATGACGAGCACGAGCATTCATTTCACGTTCTATTTTGCAATATTTCTACATTTAAAAAATAAACAAGTAAACTGAGTGGATTTTGTAATCATTGAGGAAGAGCAACATCCACGTTTCATTGACTCCATGCACGTGTAACATCCGTGGATGTAACATCCTCATGACATTGGTTAAACAATATTCACAACTAAGTAATAATTATCCAACTGAACATTTTCTTAGTTTAAATCGTTACAATTATAGGGTTTAGGACTTGCACGGTTCTTGCCCCATTTCCTTCCTGTTGCTATCCTTTATACTTGTACTCATTTCTGTTATTGCGGTGTGAACGTCCTTTTTTTCATTTCCTTTCCTTTCCCCAAATTCTTCCTCTCACAGCGTCATTTCCCCTTGTTATTCGGCTGCGACCTTTCGGCTTGTTCAGTGAATCGAACGAGTAAGGATTTTCGCGAAATTTAACATCATGTCCCGCGCAGAGTTACACCTTTACGCTCTTTACTCGCGCTATTATCTGAGAGATACAATATTTTTTTAAATTGAGTATGTAGACTGTGATTTCCTCTATCTGTCTAACTCAAGGTCAGAGACATTTATGGGCATTTTGAGATTAATTGCATCGTTAGCTGTGGTTGGAAAGGGCCATTTTACCTGTGAGATTATTACAGCGCGACTGTATTTGCAAGCTTTTTAAATTTGTACGATTCCTTTATTATTTCTGCTATTGTTTTATATAATATATATATATTATATTTTACTATATTATACCTTTTCTTACGTAAATTGGTGCCCATCAGAAGTTATTTGAAGATGAAGAAATAGATTTCTGGAAAGTTGTGATTGCCCAGAAAACCGAGTGAGGCTGAGTGCCAACCGGAACTGCAACCACACAGGTAGTTCATGGTAATATGTACTGACTGCCGGGTATAGAATAGAATAGAATTCATGGTATATATTTTGATTAAAACTTAAAAAATATAGTTCATTTTCTCTTCGGTAGTGTTACTATAAGTTTTTTTAATTAAACAAATTTATGCAAATATTTATATGTGTATCTGACAGATCAGCGTGGACAGTCGCGGCTGAAATGAAGGCGCAAGCAACGGAGTGTTAAACACATTGGCTAATGCGGTAACTCCACCCAGAATACTACTTGGTCACGGGCTATATCAAGTATCTGAGACTTGATGCAGTAAATGCCCTCGATAATTTCAATCAATAGCAGCGCCACCTACAGGCACCCCAGCGAGTGCCATTCTGCCTCCTTTTAATGCTTTTCATTACTGCGCTACTGCTCGCAAACGATGAATTCCCCAAAGTACTTCTGATTAATCAAATACTGCCATTCGCAGGAAAAACTTTTCCAGTTTTTTTCTTCCTAAGCTTTTTCCGGAAAGACCCTGCAACTCACCTGACCTATCATTGAATCTCCCTTGACTCCTAACTTCACCAATCCTAGCTCAACAGGGAACATCCCCACTTCTATTGAACGACTAGCCATCATCTCCTTCCTGTCCCAATTATTGTCCCTGATGTTTACAGAACGTTTAACTCCCGCTGCAACTCCTCTGACCAATCAATGGTTGTCATTCCTGAGGCAAACATCATCCCACACTCTCCTTGTTCCTACTTTTCTACCCCTCATTTGAACGTCTTCAGGCCATACTCCCCTGTTTCCACTAATCTTTATGTAAACTCCCTTTTGAAGGCGAGTTTACTCTGTTTACTTACTTTGTTTCGGAAATGCGCATCTGGGGGCCTGTTTCGCCATTTGCACACTCACCTCCCAACTCAGTAATAGAGCCAACATTGAGTGCTGCGGGCTTATGTTTACATCATCCTAACCTCGCCAGCCCCTCTATTAGAAAATTTAAAATTTGTCCAACTTCCATTTCGCCGATGTCTTAAATCATTCATGGAATCGATTTCTATCCTATAACCACTAGTTTTATTTCGTGGATAATGGGAGAGGCGTGTTTTCATTCGAAAATAGGTACTTGTTTCAGTTATGTGGGTCAGCGGTTTTATACGGCCACCGCATGAGGGCGACACATGAGAACGAAACTGGATCGTCAACAGGTGGCGTATTCGCAAGGAATTGCATGAATTATTTGTTCTTGAAAGTGCATGGCATCCTCGAAATTTTCTAGGAATGATGATGTATTTGAAACTTTCTGAAATTTCCTTACATGTAAAGGAGCTTGTCCAAAATACTGTATACAAGCATCAAAATGTAGGCGGAAACAGAACTTTGGCAGTTAAGAATTATTAATGATAAAAATAATATAAAATTTACATGTTTGAAAACATTTTTTGAGCATTTAGCATAGAATATACTATCACATATGTAAAGGAGTTTGTCCAAAATACTGTATACAAGTATCAAAATTTCGCCGGAAATAAAACTATGGCAGTATCCAATTTGTAATGATAAAAATACTAAAAAAAACTTACATTTTTGAGCTTATATAATAAAATTGTTTTGTTAATTTATTAAAGAAAATATAAAGAAATATTCTAAGCAATATATATACTTGCAGAAGTTGTAGTTGTAGGGAATATTACTTCTTTCCTAAACGAAATTAGACCAATTAGATTTGTTAGTGTAATTAACGAGTTTTATTCCGTAAACCAAATTATCGAGATTGAATTGAACGACACGTAATAAACTATAACTTGTTCGATCTGTGTCGCAGAAATTCAATAAGAACAATTTTGTACGAAAGAGATTAGCGAAATGTGCAGAAAACCTTTGTAAATATTCAAATTTAAACATCTAAAATGACATATAAACAGTTTTGTACGAATTTGAAGTAAAAATAAAACTAATTCGAAAATGTGTTAGTGAAATTCCTATGAACAGTAGGACACATATTCCATTGTAGTTGGAAGTTTAGACGTACTTGAGTTCGATCTCAGAACGAGGCGCATTAAACCAATCCGTGTTGACTGCTTTCCACATTTCCGTTGAACGGAAGCATCCGTCAACTTTGGTGAAAGGCGAAGAAATTCTTGATGGATGATCTTCGATCTTGTTTTTTATACTTTATTCGGCTCATGAATTCATAATTCACGTCTGGTCAACAGCTGTCAGCCTTAATAGAAGGCAGAAAACGAGGATAAGAAACGAGGGAAAAAACAAGCGAAATCATATTTCACTTAGGCCTAATATATTCATAAACATCGATGGCCCAGGGCCCTGATTCTCATAGTTTTTATATAAAAAGAGGCCTTAAGGCTTTTGCAAGGCAAAAAAACAGATAAAAATATTCGATATTCAAATGCATATACTCTTAACATTTCTATTTGCTTTTACCGATGCTTTTGCATTTTTCTCTCTTAATATATTTCGGTTTTTTATTTATACGTCGCCAACATTTTCGATTCAAAAAAGGATTTCAATTATGAATAATAAACGAAATGCGCATCCACGCTCCAGATAATGCTTTTTTTTGCTGAACAAGTTCGATACGCCTACCACATAAAGTGAGCTATAAAAAACAAGTTTTCCGTCAATTCCACAATCAGTACATTTTAATGTTCGGAGTATTTTTGTGTTTAAATCTTTGGGCTATTGATCATTTATGAACCAATAATTCTCAGCTTGGGGAAGAATTGACCAAATTCTGAGAATTTCAAGAAACGTTTTGAATATTGAAATGCTGAATGTAGTTATCTAATGCCTAGCAGTACATTGCGCAGAAAGCATCATAGATGGCGTTGGGGCCGAGAAATGGCTCTAGAAATGGGCTACTCATTACCAACTCATTGATAACTACATCTTTGATATGCCAAATCCTGCTTGGGTAAAAATTGAAAATATTCTGAGAATTGTAAGAAAAGTTCTGAAAATAGAAATGTCGCATCTAGTTTTCTGATGATTTGCAGTTGCGTATACAAGGCATTACAGATGGTGGATCTGGAAGGGACAATCATGCATGGCCTGATCATTGAACAACTACAATTTTGTTGTTTTGATTCTTACTTGGGAAATTATTTTTCAAATTCTGATAATTACAAGAAAATTTTCGGAAAATAGAAATGTTTCGATTGCCTAGCAGTATGACAGAATGCTTCACAAGTGGCGCTGGGATCGGAAAATGGATATGGTCGAATCATTGCAAAACTGAATATTTTTGTGTCATTTTTTGCATCGTTTGAAAATTCTTCCTTGGGGGAAGAAAACTTGTTCTAAAAACAAGTTTTGGAAAATAGAAATAAGTCGGATCTAGTTTGCTTATGTGATAGTTCAGGATCGTGAAATGTATTTTCGGTGACCAAGACATTCCAAAACTGCATTTCTGTTGTGCCAATTTCTGTATCATTTCTCAAGCAACTCTAGACCTCACGAATGGTCAGTCTACGAAGGTGCCCAGCCAGCGGAAGTGGCGATCTCCTGAATACGTATTAGGGGGGACTTACATGACCCCGATCCCTCATCCTTTGAATGGCCAGTGGGCTGCACCATTGCACCCAATGATTAGCGATGCTGCAAACATTGATTTCTCGGCTTTAATAAAGTCCATGATGAACCGGTTTCTGCATGTAAGGACTTAATGCCAGCAGCTAATGATTGAGGAGTCAACTAATGAACCGGAAGAGGAGCCAGGAATTATCAAAGGATTCTTGGCACCTCACTGCGGTCATTTCGCTTAATGATCAAATCCACCCTGGTCCAAAAGGTTGGCCAAAAATAGCCCTGAACCTTTTAGCCGCAATGGTAATTGAGAAAAAGATGAAGTAAAATAACTTGCTCTTGAGAAGAATATGATATACCTCGGCGTTTTTTCCATTCCCTTCAATTCTCTGTGGAAAATGTGGAAATTTTCGTAAACTCGCAAAGTATATTTGCATTCATTTGGTTTTGAGGTGTTGGTTTTCAAAAATCGATGCAATAGAACATTCTTCCGTGGTCTTCTTTCTTCAGCACAATTTTTTAATCCTTTAAAGAAAATACGAGAATATAGATTTCATAGAACTTGCTTCGAAATTTCATTCGAGTATATAGAACGAGATAAAAAGGTTAATTTATCCTAATTGCCATAATTATCCTAAAGTGGAAACATGAAACGACACAATACTTCTGTTAATTGGATTAGAAATTGGAATAGAATCAACTCCTGCTTGTATAGGAAACCTTTTTTTCCCTTTTTAAACGATGTAAAAGTGCAATATGGTGTCAATATTTAAGCAATTTTATCTTTTCGAATGTGCTATGGTCCTCTTTAACTTTATCAAATACCTGCAATGCAGAAATCGTCGAATTAAACAAAAGTAAATTCAGTTAGTCACTTTTGTCCAATTTAAAATACTGTAGAATGATAATTTTTAGAAAAGTTGTCAAACAACAGCAATATTTTCATTATTTTATGGAACGTGAAATAGGGTTTATGACTCCATTGGTAATTAAATATACTTGCAATGTTGAAAACTTCGAAAAGATATGCTTCTTGAAGCCCATGAATTGGAGCAATTCATTTAAAATAAAGAGCATATTTTGTTCATACTTTTTGAGAAGGTCTCATATTTTGAAAGTTCAATACAGCTCTGAGCTGTTCTCCTTTTAGGAAAACGATACTTTTCTTAAATGTTTATTGAACCAGGGATGTCTTTCCAAATTGTTAACACTTTAAGCATTATGTCGCATGGTCATCTCAAAGTTATTGACCCAAAATACGTTTAAAAGGCACAATAACCGAGCATCGGGTCGATGTGACATGGGGACCAACATATTTCCAGAAGTCGTTGCAATTGTGGCGGAAACAGCCGCCATATTGTCGCCCTTTCGGTCATCTTCCGACAAGTTCAAATCGTTCCTTCCGGTTCGGACCTCCTTTATTATTTGCCTGCAGCCATAAG
Organism: Ommatoiulus sabulosus; assembly: GCA_034697705.1. NCBI lineage: Eukaryota > Metazoa > Arthropoda > Diplopoda > Julida > Julidae > Ommatoiulus > Ommatoiulus sabulosus. The sequence continues at coordinate 15,306 of JAQGAO010001874.1, read as the reverse complement.
CTGCTTCTTAATAGAGTTTAAGTCGCCTGCTTCAGGCGGCTTTGATGAGCTCAGCCTCTACGGCGCTTCGACGCTCCCCAGCCATTGCGGCAAAAGAAATACGTGTTAAATAAAGATTACCATTGTCGAATCGAATGATAGACGTAATCTAGCAACATGCCTCAACTACGAATTTTTTTTCTGCACTTTTTTCCTGATCGTTTTATCCGCAACCACCCTCGGGAGCCGTGGAATCGTGGCAAGCGTTATTATCGCTAAGAGGGTCCCTAAATCCCAGAAAAAACATTCCAAAGTAGCTTTTGTTAAAAATAATACATATAGAAATTCCCCTTATTGTTTTTCAAAAAAAATTCGTTAGGTACATTAGGGGTACTCAGACAAATGTGTTGCGGATCGCACTTTCGCAGTCGTGAAGTCACTTGTGCGATAGCCACATGCTTATTGGTGTTAAAAATGCATTCAAGATTATCGCCATTTTCAAATCGATACATGCCTTCCTTGTGCGCACAGGACTACGTGATTGCCAAAGTGCGATCTGTGAAGCTTCTCTCTATATAGGTACCCTCAATATTTGAGAAATTTTGCGCTCTTGTAGTTTGTGCATAACCCCTTTATTAGAAAAAAACGATGTTTAGGTTATTTGCTTGAGTAAGGTCTGTGCCTATACTTAGTATGGGTTAGGATTAGCCAAAAGCAAATCAATTTTACCTTCTCTGCAATCAATTTGACAACAACTTGGTAATATGAAAGACACTTGTTTGGTTGGGATTTCTACTAGCCATCGGTGTAAATTTGTACATGGAAAACGTGGAAAATTTTCCTAAATTGTACTCGGAAAACGTGGTTAACTTGGGATTAGATAAATGCGATGTTCTCTTTTTATCATTCTAATCATATGGTTACCTTGTTAATTGGGTTGAGTTATTTCCAGTTGAGTTTTTTCTGCCACAACAAATATGCCAAGATGGCGTCCAGTTTCTCCAGATTGGACGACAAATTCATAACTCTAAGACTTGCCGATTCTCGTCGTATGGTAAGGATATCTAGCTTACTTGCTGGGATTAGAGAATTTATGCTTTTTCATCGGAAACTGACACGACTTTTAAAAATATTGGTTAGGATTTTTAATTTATGAACATTTTCTATCTCAGCCAAGATGGCGTTCAGTGCCTCCAGATTGGCATTGTATGGTTAGGATATCTTGCTACCGGTTAATGTCAGAGAAGTTCCCCGTTTTCATCGGAAACTAGACAAAACACAAGAAATATCAACGTTGTTTGCACGGTTAGGATTTTGAAGATCATGTTCTGTCTCATCCATGGAGACAAGATGGCGCCCAGTGCTTCCAGGTTGAACTTCAAGCACATAATCCTAGCAATACTTTTTAATTGAATCGCCTCGGTTAGGTTAACTCCCTTGGTTAGGATTAGAGAAATTCCCCATTTTTGCCGGAAACGACGTTGCTCGCACAGTTAGAATGCTGCACTTCCGCTCGGAATTAGAGAAGCACCAGTTTCTCTTCAGTTGGGGCCCTTTTATGCACGCTTTACAAATGACAAGACGTCATTGTGTTTACTCGTAAATTCGCGTATGATTCGCTCAGGATTCTCGGTTGTTTGTTACTAAATAATTCCCACTTAATTGAATTAGATGGGATGCGCGTTTTGAATAATAACTCGCAATTACCGGCGGCTATTTTCAAGAGACTGTCGCTTTTGTGTTTTGTTGTCATATAGGCCTTTATGAATATCGGCGGCTTATTAACGCGATAGAGGAAGTTTTTCATCTGCATTTTTTTTTTTTTTTTTGATATTTTGCTTTGCTCCAGGGACGCTCAGCGTCGAAAAACGCCGCAAATTTAATTTTCATTCCCCGATCCGGATTTATCCCCTTGTTTTTATTCTTATGAAAATAATAACGATGTGAACAACCATATGGAGCGTTGGAGCGTTTTCGATACGATCTAATGAGGATAAAATGCCTTGCCAACATACGCAAATAGTTCGCTAGGGGGATGCGCTTTACCCGTCCTGTCTACTGCATATGTGCACCGCCTCCTGGCGGCGTCAGTCGGAAATTGACGAAGTATGTGCAGCATGATGCAGATGGGTATGGTGCCGTAGAAAGCTGCAAAGTATCTTGTTATCCGGCAAGTAGATAATGAACATTGTAGTGTAGTGGTGGAGTAGTGAAGGTAACAGGGCACTTTTATCCTGTCCTAGCACCTCCAATTTGAGGGTCCGTTTCAAAGGATATGCTACATTTCAGTTCAGTAGGCCTACTTAAGGAATTTTGATCACAATTTACATTTTTTTTTGGTATTTTTGTTAAATGTACCTCTACAGTATACTGAAACAGATTAACTGCATTTCGCAGCTTATAAGTTTTAGAATGCATTGCGGATGTATTTCACCTGTTCAAATGCTTTGCGAATGAATTTCAACTGTTCAAATGCTTTGCAAATGTATTTTAACTGTTTAAATGCTTTGCTAATGTATTTCACCAGTCAAATGCTTTGCAAATGTATTTCACCAGTTCAAATGCTTTGCAGTTGTATTTCGCTTGTTCAAATGCTTTGCAGATGCATTTCGCCTGTTAAAATGCTTTGCAAATGTATTTCACCTACATGTATTCAGATTCTTTGAAAATGTAGTTTACATTGAAAATGTAGTTCTGCCTTATACGTAGTGTGCTTTCGTCTATGAGGCTCAAACAGTTTTTACTGAAGATCGTATTTTATCACAATGTGGAAACGTTAATTGATGCTGCTTTTCTTCTGAATTTAAGGAACTATTAATTTACAGTAAAACCTGGAAAAGTGACCACCTTTGTATGGTGACCACCTGTTTATGTTGAACACTTTTTAGTCTATTGTTTTTTCTAGTGTACATTTCCTGCATAAAAATTCTCTATATTGTGACCAGTGACCACCTGTCTAGTGTGTACAGTGACCAGTGTGTGTTGTCTTTTTTGCAATTTTTACATTGTCAATGTACCTTATTATGTGACCAGATAACAGATGAGTCACATTACATCTTTCTTTAACCCATGGACATGATGATTCTGTACTTTTTTGGTTTTGTGGTTTTTTGCCACATTTATTACAGTCTACTTGTATAAGTGCTGTGTACGTTTTCATTATTTTTATGTAATTCACGCATTCTTTGTATAGTGACCACCTGTGTATACAGTGACCAACATTGCATGTTTTTTTGGCGGTCACTCTTAACAGGTTTTACTGTACTTGTTTATTTTATCTGTAATTTTTCTATTTCTGGATTTTTTTAAATATTGTTTTTAAAAAAATAGACGAGAAAATGTAAAAGATGACAAAAAATGGACAGAATTATACACTCCGAGTGGAGAAGTATAAAAAAGACGTTTTTTCATTAGGATTACATTTTTTTTCTAAAGAATATAATGATAAAAACCACTTGAGAAGATCCTTAATTAAAAATGTAAGAATGTAAGGTAAACTTTGTAGATTGTTGCATGTCTTGTAGCATATTTCATAATTTAAGAATGGTAATAGTTTTAACAAGACAGGTATAGGGTGTAGTTTTGAATAATTTTCATACCATACTAACAACAAATTATAAACTAAAAAGATTCTTTCAAAGGCCTTATCTTCACTGGGCCTAAGAAGTTATTTTTGCACATCCAATACATGTAGGCCTACATATGCAGTATATCCCCCCTTCCTCCCCAGATCCCTCCCCTGGCTCCATCTTATCTCCCAAACCCTCCATCCCCAAATTTTGTTGCTTTCATTTCTTCGGTAACATAATATAGGGCATTGTTTAAGAAGGTATTACAATGGTCTTACATACTTATTTTTCTCATTTCTTGGCAAATATGCAGTAAATGAGTACATTTCAATTTTTATCGTCATATCCTCTCCACCTTTCTCTAAAACGAACGCATTTTTTTTTTCGTTCGTGGGGGGTAATAATACTCGAAGATGCTGCTAGGTGGCATTATATATGCTGAGTGGGCTGCATTTTCGTTCGCTCCAGTTTTCGCTGTTTTAGCATAAAATGCATTTCCACACGTAGGCCTGGTTCCCCACCCCCTTCACATCCTCCTTTGCATCCCCTCCATCCTTTTTAGTCGACTTTCGAGGCTCTCCCGTTTTGTTTGCTTTTGATCAAGTATGGATAAAAATGACGCAGAAATATGGGCAGGAACTCGCGTTTTGGGAATAAAAACGCGTTATTCAAATGCACTAAAAACCGAAATTGTCTTAAGAAGCACGAACGCAATTTCGTGCAAAATGTTTACCCACTTTAACTTTACCAGCTAGGACCGTTTTAAAGAGGAAGGCTATGATGTAATTTCGTGATGCTGAAGCATTTGACGTCTGTTTTTGACATTGACCTTTTCTAACCTACATTTTCTTATTGTCTTATTATCTACAGTAGCTGCATATTCTGATTTTCAAATCTGTCACCGTCTTTGATAACTTATTTTTTGACATCTTTTATGCTTGCACTTTCTTGTGACATTGTCAGTTTTCTTCCACAACTCTCAGTCAATAGAAATGCATTTGCAAATTGGCAATCAAATTGTATTAAATATCTCGCATGTATAGCCAAATATGTGCAGATTTTTACGCCTAATATGTACATTGTACGGATTGATAACCCATATCTGAAAGAAATGCATTTTAGATGTTTTTATTATAATGTATCGTTCGAAAATACACGTGTATTTGCGGTATTTTTCTCTTCTGTCCTGCTTTTCGCTTTCGTATATGTTGACTTTTAATTTGTGACATTTTTTAAAGTTTATTCTTTGTCCTAATCTTGTCCTATGAGTTCGATTTCGAAAATATTCAGTTTTTTTACATTTTCTTCTTATTGAACTCTATTATTGTGACATATTTTGGCGTTTTCTGTTTATGTTTATCTGATATATTCTCCAGTTTACCCTATTTTGACCTAGTTTGTTGAAGGCCAAAGGTCGAAGTTGCGGAAGCGAAAACTGCCATGAAGCGTTATCGTTAGCGTGAATTCAACTCGGTATATACGATATACCGTACATGTACATACATGAAAGTTCGTGCTCAGAATCAATAAGTTGTTAGATTATTCTATTTCTGCAGTTTATTGTTACATCGAAAATAGTCCATACGACTGAAAAAAACATTTGATTACATTGATCATCACTGTAATTTTTTATTCACAAAACCAGGCTTTTTCTATGATGTCATTAACAAAATTCATTTCCAAAAATAAAATAAGAATACAAATAGATAAAACTTAAAGGCTCCAAGAAAGGTATTTACATATTGAAAAAAAAATTGGTTGTTCATGTACATAAAGAAGAAATTAAAATCATAAAGTTACGATGAAAGGGGGCCAAAATATGGAAAACATGCTTAATTCATTAAATCCAGTTAAGAGCTTCAAACAAAGATTAAGAATTGGTTAAAATTAAAATTAAATTAAAAATAGTGAATTTAAAAAGGATTGAAGATACGTGAAACATAGAGTAGCTAAAAAAGCAGTGTGAAAATTGGCTAATAATGTACATAAAACAGCTAATATGTAAAAAATAGGAATTAACAAACTATAATGAAATTGATAATTCTCCAAAAGTAGGACGAAAATAAGAATTGAACATAGAGCAACATTGTAAAATACATGCACACTAAACACTAGCAATAGCAAAATAGGATAACTATTCTGAAAACAAAGAAAATAGGACACCAAAATACGATGAAAACATGATAAACCAAACTCAAGATTTTAAGGGAAATGACACATTTTCAAAAAGGTTCTAAATGTTGAAAATGTGGACTTCCTTATTTTTTGATATTCCGGGAAAATTATGCTAAGCCATGCAACACGAAGTTCGTATACCTGTAGTACCTGTAAAGGAAATATTCGTGGGAAATGCAAATGGTCTCAGAGCACTATACACGAATGAAAAATACCAGTATGAATAATTTTATGAGGCTTTTAAGTGGCGAATACATCCTTTAAGGTAAATTGAAAACGGAATGTCCGAGTCTCGCGTGTGACGGGAAAACACGAGGGATTAAACAGGACATAAATTTACACCCAGCGCGTGCAACGCTGCCATTATCCCTATAGTTTTAAGTAAACTGTTAAAGCTGGATAGACATGTCCGACACCTTCTTAAAACTTAAGAACCAACATTTTGCAAAATGCACTCGTGGAAAGGATCTGTAGACTTGTAAAGTTTGCGAGAAATGTTTTTAGAAAATGCTAAAATCGTAGCGCCACACGCGGTAGCAGTCGGCAACAAAGACGATGGCTGCAGTTATTCTTTTCTTCTCCTGGGATGACATATTTTTTTTTGAAAAAATTTAACGAAAAACAAATGACACGAATTCAGAACTTAGCAATCTACTTCCAAAAATGTTAAGCTAAGAATTAAAATTTTGATAAAAAAAGTGCTTATATTTTGTTGTTGGTTTACTACTTCAATTTACTATATTTTAATAAAAAAAAGTTTGATTTTTTGTCATAGTTTGAGCGCTGATATTTTGCTGATAGTTTACTATATCAATTTACCATATTTTGATTAAAAAGTTAGAGATTTCTTCATAGTTTGAGCGCTGATATTTTGCTGATAGTTTACCATAATTTGATAATAAAGTTTGAGATTTCGTCATAGTTTGAGTGCTGATATTTTGGTGATAGTTTACCATATTTTGATAATAAAGTTTGAGATTTTTTCATAGTTTAAGCGCTAAAATAGGAGATTTTAAACCCGTCTGGAATAATTTAAATAAATTCGATCGCAGTGAAATTGTATGTTCTATCACAAATAATTTGTTTAATAAACGGGAAAAAATGATGATTTTACAACAACAAAAATTATTTTGAAGTAACTAACTGAAACAACTTTTAGAGTTGTGCATCTCTATATGTTTTCTAAGCTAAATGAGTTTATAACATTGCGATGGCCATGGAGTTCCTTTCGAAAGGCATCCTCGTAAGCACAGTACAGGCGTGTGGGGATCTGTTGCGAATTTCAAATAGAATTTGAGTGAGTGTGAATCCTGGAGAGAAATGGTTTAAAGATGGCGGCTGGGTGGAGGGGGGCGGGTGTGAAGCCATGTTCAAATTGTTACATCTGCATGCATCGGAACTGCCATTTTTTCATCTCCAGCGTCTTCGCGAGATTTGCCAATATTGATTTATTTGGTGATGATGGGAACGCTATCGATCTGCTGGGACAAATGGGACATTTGGTGCAAAAATGGAGACGAAAGTGAACGCGACAAAGGAGCTAATAAAACATCCCCTTGTTGTCTACCCCCACACATTCCTATATCTTCAAACCCTTTCCACCCAACCAGAAGGAGAAGAAAGACTACAAATGCCTGAAAATACTGTAGAAAACGTAAGATTTCTGGCTTTATCTGTTTTTGACAGTCAACTTTTTTTTAAAGTTTGATTATTTTTCTTATGATTTAATATGCTGACATCTGTCAGGGTACTACTCTTTCCAGTAGGTTTCTTAGAGATGTGCACCTTAAATTTAATCAAAATTTCTAGGGAAGATGCTTTGAAGCTGCTGAAATCAATTAAGAATTTGCGAATCTCAAAACATCCGATTACATTTTTTTCCCCAATGTCTGTAAAGGTTCTGAATAAGGTGTCATATATTTTTTTGAATTCCTGAACAGAAGTTTTAAAATGTGTAACATTAGAAATCTTTGAAATTATAGATCTCTACAAATATTGAATTGCTGTGAGATGATTTTGGAAGTTTTAAAGTTAAAGAAAAATCTTTTCGCTCACCGCATTCTTAGTTTTTAATTTAATGCTTTTATTATTAAAAAAACCACTTACAGTATGTTCATGTATGATGTCTATTAATTTTCAATTCCTTAGTATTTGTGTTTAAATTGTCTAAAATCGTGAATGAGTTGACTTTGTAAGTTTTCGAAATTGCTTTAGCTTTTCAAATATGTTTTGAAATTTCTTGGAAATATCGATTTTTTAAGCGACTTTGAATTTCACCAAAATGTCATTGGGACGACTGGATCATACTGTGGTGGATATCTTGAAGAAGATGATTTTCTTTCTTGTGAAGCGTTATCGTATTTCCTATCGTTTAAACAATTTTGAATTTATTAAACATGGGATGTTAACGTTGAAGTATAACATTATCGCATATTTATTTATATTTCATTTAACTTCTTGTCGTTGAATACTTAAAATGTCGGTGAGATAGTTGAATTTCTACCAATAGGTTCGTGAAATGAATATCTTTCAATTTGATTTCGAGCACAGTTTAAAATTAAATTATTTATGAAATTAGTTTTTTTTAATATGCAGTGCCATCATTAATACTTGGAATGAATTCCAATAATTTCCTACATTAAATTAACTTATGCACTGACGAGAATACAGTATATCCTGAAATGCAAAATAAGAAACCAACATTTAAAATGCATTTCAATAAGCGAAAATCTATCTTGAAATACATTAAATACAATGTTCCATTCTAAGCAGTACAAATTTTCAAATGCATTTTTAAAATACGGTTACAATGTTCCAACCTACGTGCCTGTTTATAGTACATCCACATATTTTGATATGCATTAAAATGTTCGATTTTATATACTACATATTTTGAAATTCATTTTGGAAATGAATTAAAATGTTCCAATCTATACAGTACATTTATTGAAATGCATTTGTGAACTGTAATCCAACGTTACATTCTATTAAGTACATATTTCCAAATGCATTTTTAAAATGCGTTGCAATGTTTCAATTTATACAGAACATATTTCTGATCTGCATTTTTGAAATGTATTAAAATCTTCCAATCTATATAGTACATATTTTCAAATGCATTAATTTTCAATGCGGGTGGTGGCGCCACCAGCGTCGCTACTTAACATGCAGCCAATGGGTGATTTTTCGCTGCGTCGATAAGTACAGTAGACAGAGCTCATCGTGCAAATAAGTGAGACTTATACAGCAGTAAGAATGTCACCGGGTCGAAATGTCACGGGGAAGAGGGTCTATGATATTTCCGGGACGCTGTCTTCGGGGAATTCCCGTTAAGTTTGACGTGGAGTAAATAATAATAGATGGCACGCGGATCATAATAACGTGCGCAGTTATTAATTGCCTATATTTGTATGGAAAGAGAACCATAGCTCGGGTCATGCCTAATCAATATTTTTGTTTTAGGTTTATTAAATTAATCCACTATGCGAAGCTCCTTTCTGACTAATCGTTCGCCGATGCATGTTCGTTCCTGATGGATCGATATCCGCTTAAGGCCTATGTAACCATAATATACCTGCCTGCCGAATAGACCCTCGAACGGATGACGTCACTAGCAAGCTCGTGACGTCACGCGCTCCATTTTGAATGAGGATGTTCCCATTTCCCAAGTTTGAGGTCATGTTTGTTGATAAGGTGACGTCACGGGAGGCGACCATCGTTTGCCTTCTGACACCACATACTGCGTTTATTCAGAATATTAACACAAAACAAGCCAGTTATTGCTCTTTTTAATGTATTTGATGGACCCTGCTTGATATCGTAAGATGTCACGTGATTGGGGACTGTAAATGTTAATGGCAAGGTGCATTAGGGATAATCAGCCAGACGCTTTACGAATGGAACTTTTGGTAGCCGTGATATAATTAAACTTAATATGAGACCACCAGTGGCTAGATCGCAAACTAATGAAGTTGAATTTTAATTATTTATTTTGAAAAAGGGAAATTTTTTAATTTATGACAAAACAAGGAATGCTGGAGAAAACGCAGATTTTGAGGCAATTTTTATTTATGATAGTTTTGTATTCATTTGTTAGGAAATGTCTGTGTAAAAGTTTACATTAGGGGCTTTAAAATTATAACTTTTCATTTTGAAACCTTGATTGAAATTTGTTATAATTGTAGCAGAGAATTAGCGCCTTCTAGGGGTGATCAAACATGCGACGCCCCTGTTACAAGAATTCCCGTTTTAAAATGGCGTCGTTATCCACACTCTGTCGCATGTCTCTTCCGTTTTCTCGTAAATTTGACTGGAAATTTACTCGGAAAACCGTTAAAGTGGTAGGGACTTTTGCTTTTTACACGCTAACTTATATCATAATATGCATTTACCAGCCACTTCTAAAAAAAACTTCTAAAATCGCGGGCATCAAAGCATCCGTTCTCTATGCGTTATTTTACTTACGGTAATCTTATTTTTTTCCCTCAAATTCTTTGCCACTATACCGTTTTTTGACAGGGCAATGCCATTTGACTTGCGCAAAAAAAATTTCGAGGACAAACAAGCTGGCCAATTACGCAGGAACCCCGTCAGTGTCGAGGCAAAGGTCGTTCACTGCTTGATCCCATATCATTAAAAGTTCGTCGAATCTGCAGCTTGTTTTTAAATGTCAAAATTATGAAGAAAAAAAATTGGCTGCGTAGGAGCCGAAATCGTATTATAATGAAAAAAAAAATGCATTCGGTATCTAAGCAGGAGGCTGAAGCGAACGTATTCCAAAAAGGGTAAGTAAATATTTCAGCGCAAGTGCGAAAGTGTTACACGTTTCCTGCTTGCTTCAGACTTATAAATAATGCGCGGATTTCCGTAGATATAAATTATTACACCGGTTGCCATACAGGATCAAACAAAAAGCCCTGTCTCTCGTGCACCAAGCCGAGTCTGCCCGTGTCGTCCACATGATGACCTTTGACCCCCTCCTCGGAACAACGACAACCAAAATGAGGTGCTATCTAGGCACTGAGCGTCCCTATTTACATATCAAATCGTCGTATTTACACGCCTCGGGTTTTGCGCCTTTACAGGAGAGCACCTCGCATGAATAAAACAAAAATGAGGGAATTCCCCTGTGCAGAAGCAATCTCCCCAGGCCCGTGATCATATGCAGCGCATACTGTGTAGCGAGGCTGATAAAGCGTCCAAGTAAGACAGGTGTCCACATTGTCAAACGTTGCAAATTGACAGGTTGATTGGTCTCATTGGCATCCATCAGATTGACATTACGTTCTTGAAAATATGGAGTATTCATGGCACATACTGTATGCACATTACGTAGCTAGGGCCTACTTGTCATTTTTTTTCAAACTGTGCGAATTTTCTCTTGCTTTGTTTTAGAAATACAGACATGTGTATACTAAATAAGGTTAACAAAAGCATGTATTCAGAGAACTTTGCTCGATATGTTCACCATTGTTTACAAGACACAATGTCCGCAAGACACATGGGGCGTAGAATTTCAAATATACGGTATGGTTCTCAAAAATACAGCAGATAATGTGAATTGTTCTGTTTCAGAATTTATGACACATCCTCTGTATCCATGCCTGTTATGCTGATTATTTACTACATGTATAAATACATACATATTGAATATCGAATTTATCTACGTTATTTTTAGGGAAAATAAATTCAAAATTGCAAAAATGTTTTTTATAAGAAAAGAAGAAAATGTCGTTTTCTACAGTCAGCCTGCAATGTTTTTTTTTCATCAACTCTTCTGTAAATGTACTGTAAGTCTGTGTAGCAAAAATATTGTTGGATTTTCTGTAAACACTGTACATGTACATGTATGTAATACTGTACGTAACAATGTCAAACATGTTGACGGTTTAAAGGAAGGAGTATAATCTCAAAATGATTTGCCCACTTATAGTGATTATAATTGGTTCGCCTCCCCCCCCCCAAGTTATTAGGGGTACTTAAACAGAAGCTCTAAGAATCGTACTTTGGAAGTCGTGAAGTCACCTGTGCAAATTCGAAGCGCTAATTGGTTTAAAAATGTAATTGATGGTTATAGCTGTTTCTAAGCCAATTAATGCATTAATCCTTTTGCACCCTTGATTTCATGGATTGTAAAGTTTCTGTCTGAAAACTCCAAGTCTTTCGTTGATATCATGAATTTAAAAAACTGGGAAGAATCCAAAATCAAAGGCGCGAAAATCAGCAGATTTTGGGTTTTTGCCAAATTTATTTAATACTTTACAAAATAAAAATAATGTAAACTTTCAGTGTCATAATAATGACCTTGATATACACTTGTACTTCCTGAAACCATGATCAACTGCATCGAACGTGAAGGAACATGCAATCTGTTCGAGTACCCTTAAATGTGGAGTGCTTAGCTATTTTGCAAATTGATATTTCGTGCAGATTTTTCTTACCAAGTTTGTGAAATTCGGGAAATTCTAGCCCATTAAGAAAGCTTTCTAACGCCTTTTCAGGTCTGCAGCGTAGATGCTCTTATACTCGTAATGCTACTGCTTTTTGGACACCCCGTAACGCAGGGGGCCTTTTATTGTTGTTCTCCACTCGTCCGGCAATGTTTTTGAAGTGGTCAGTGATTTTGGCGCTTGAAAACAATGCCCGATTCATCATTTTATGAAGATGTTAGCTTGGAAATAGACGGCGAGTCATTACAGTAGCAATTGTATTAGCATTGCGGTGATGGAGGAGGAGGGAAAAGAGGAAAGCCAATAGCAAGCGCGCTAATGGGGGTAGTAGAAGGCTCCTGCTCGCCAAGAATGGACACACTATACTACTCTGGCGTTCCGTTCTTCTGCTTAAGCTAATATTTAGCCCAACGACGCAATGATGCGGTTAATGGAAGTCTGTGTATTGGCCATGCCTCATGACGTACGTGGGGTCAGTATCGCTTTCTGTTTCGCCCGACTCCCGTCATTGGGCACCTTCCGAAGTTGGGCATCGTGCATGCCACAGCCAGGAACAAGGATCTTACTGTACCTCGAAGTAAAATCGCTTTTACTACGCAATCTTAGTAATGTCTTACCAACCTGAAAGCAAGTCCGTACATTGATACATACAAATCTGTTAAAACAAGAACAAATACCAGAAGGGACTGAGATCCGTTAGTGCACTTCTCTTTCTCGACGTTGCAATGATATGGAACTTGAAAGCAAGCTTTGCAATACGAGTGAGTTAACGTGCTATGATATGATTCGGAATTTTGTTATCATAAGAGTTTCTTCTGGATATATAATTATTTATTTGTTTCATGTGAATTTCAATCCTATTTCGATATGGGTTAAAGCTAGTACATTTGTTCCATACTGTCTCATCAACATACATGTACTGTAGCTTCACACTGGTTTTTGGTTATTCATGTTTCTTTCCAGACACTTTCCTTTTTTTCATTCGCTTGCACATTTTAATATTACTTGCATTATTAAAGTGGTTTTGTTATCAAGCTAGCATTTTTATAGGTTCATTTTTAATTGATTTTACTCTTTATTTTTGAATTTTCTCCATTCAGTAATGGTTTTATTCTCATTTTAAATATATTTCCGTTATCCCTTGTGTACCTCAAAATAGTTTCATTCTTGTTGGAAATACTGCAATATCAAACTAAAAGCATATAAGCAGGGCCATTTTCAAATCAGGCTTACATTTCCAGGTTGTTGCATTCTTTTTGATTTCAACCTTGTTGCTAAATAAGTTCGTTTTAATCTTAAATTTTGTTTCTTATTTCTTGAAGTTAAGTATTAAATTGTATCTAAATAGTTCGATTTTAATATGATGGATAGCTGCTATAAGTATCGCCATTTAAATATCAACCTTGCTGAATAGTCTGAATAGCTACATGTATAGCCAATAGCCAAAATCCAATTATGTTTCGAATGGTTTCTACAGCATCATGTACCTGATCTAAGCCAGGTTTTTGAAAACGCTGACCATTTCCGGAGGTTTGTCCAGTATTCACTAGTCAAAGCCGAATGCGCGCGTTTTTCCGCTTGAACTAATCTACCGGTCAGCTCCATTAATTAAAGCCGTTACCGGGAGGGTGAAGACAGTGAGTTGAGCCAGTGCATGCTTGGTCATCTTGGCGATAGTACGTTTTTGTCGCTTCTGTGAAATCCGTGGGATTAAATGTGGCCGTCTCCGCTCAGCCAATTACTGAACGACCGTAAAAGCCGCTGGACTGAGCGTCGTAGCCTCGTAAAACGTCCTATATGACCACTCCAGAACACGGTCCGTCTCTACCAGCAAGATTCACCCTCGTTGATCCTTTCACCTTCAAATGCCCTTGATCAGCCTGCAGACTGGGTGAATGGCACTTGAATTGAGCAGCGCCAGTTGATTATAGCGGTGAATTCGTGCAACGCTGTTATTGGTCATTTTATTGGGGAAAAATTGAAGACTGCAATAAAAATGACAGTCTCACTGGCCAAGCTGTGTTTATGTATCAATGCTTTAGTTTAACCGAGTTGTATTCCAGCGGTTTATGAGCTACAGCAAATTGAGCATTGATATAGTGTAGAGATTTACTTCAGGTTAACTACGTGTTACGCCATGTTAACTGCAGTTACACTCACTGTTGTTATTTGCAAGCACTAAAATGGCATTACAATCCTATATATTCGCAGTAAAAATAATTCAGCTGAAGTTTTACTGCAATAAACTGCAGATGCAAAAATTTTAATCCACTTGATTTAGTTTTTTCTCGGAAAAAAAAACCAAATGTATATTCGCATTTTATAAGCAGGCCGGTTTCTCAGGATTTTAAGTAGCGGTATTAGATAATTTACGAATGTGTCTGCAAATCACCGTAACTGGAATGGTTTACGGTGGTTTACGGCCCCGTAAAGTGCTGCGCGAAATTTTGAATTAATTCTTCATTATGATTGGCTGAGCCATCTACAGTGAGCCGCGGGAAAAATTGTCCGAAGAAACGTTCAACTGTAAACTCGCGTATTTCTAGCAATATGCCTCAAATTTAATTAACACCAATTCTTGCAGGGGTTATAGTAATGAATAATATACAAATTGTATATGAGTTAGTTGTCAATTGAAACGTTTTCATTAGACTACATTAAATTGGTTTTAAGTGTAAAATAGCTCACTCCAGATCTTAGTAATAGAAAACGCAAAAGTACAGGATGCCAACATCTGAACTGAACTGAAATTGTAGCCTATCCTTTGAGACGGATTCCCCTAGAGGGGGCGCTACTGTGCATAGCAATGTCTGCACCAACCACTCGCTGCTGTTCTACAAGGTGCAACATACTATTCCTCAATGATACTTCCTTGTCCCTCGGTAGCATCCTTTCCGATTTCTAGTTTCAGGGCTCACCATTTACCCAATAATCTCTTCATGTACAGTCGCATTTTCGATTCCTGAGCGAGCGCCATCTTGTGCCGAACATGTACAAAACACATGCTCAATATCCTCAGCCCCATTTAGACACAGATCACACGTTCCTCAGTGTCTCTAACGGTAGCAGTAACCAGAGAGGTTCAACCCAGCCCATAACCTAAGATCACGTAAACCAAAGTTATGGGTTAGAGT
>JAQGAO010001873.1:0-22083 GCA_034697705.1 Ommatoiulus sabulosus | reverse complement strand
ATAAAAACAATGTCAGCATAAAAAGTAAGTTTTTGGAACTTATTTGATTTTGAATTGTATTATCGTCAGACATATTTTCGCATCCTTTTCCAAATCTAATGGATTAAATTGAATTTATATCATTGGCAATATGATCAAAAGTTCAAATTCTCCAAAGAATTAAATGCCAGACGCGCAATTCAGTACGAGAAATTAATTACTGTACATACTGTACACGTACTTAATGATTTTCAAATTTTGAGAAGTACAGTAGATGAGAGATTGTTTGTGTGCTATTTGCATAGAAAGCTATTGCACAATGTGGTAGCAAATACCATTATCTGCATGCTATGGAAGTTGAAAAATTACTGAAAAGTAATGGTATACGGTACCGCAGATAGTTTCAGAATGTATCGATCATTTGCATGTAAATGCATTTTAGAACCGCGTGAACTATTAGACATAATATGCAAATGTTCATTCTGGTGCCTTAACAGTGTCTGAACATATTTAATGTAATGTACATTTTTAAGTTATCATGGAGCTTCATCACATGTACAGTACATGTATATGGGAACAAACTGCACAAGACAACGTATCACAAACGCTACGTGAAATACATGCACTATCTCGAATAATAAACAATATACTCGAATACACATGGTATATACAGGAAATGTTAATTTGGTTTGATTCAATCCTAAGCCGGTCAAACACGGAGAAAGTTATATCTGGAAACTTGGCAATTTCAGGCGTGTCCGAAAAGTCAAGCGCATATTTCTAAGCATTTTACTAACCATGGATTTTAAAAATGGAAATTTCAATCTGAATTAAGTAATTAGACTTAATTTATGTTTTTATAATTGACAAATTAAAACATGTCATTTCTCGTCATTCACATTCTAAAAAACAGAACTTTTTGAACATGCCGTATTTCCAGATATGACTTTCCTTTGTGTATGGCCGGCTCTACATGACACGAAATTACGCAAACCTGAACGTGCTTTTCTGGTTATATTTATTAAAAACACTCATTTAAAAATTTCGAATAGCTCGATACGCTAAACATATGTTACAGAACTTTAACACGTGTCAACATTATTTCAATGGTTCCAAAGTTACAGAAATCGCATGGCTATAGTTTCAAAGTTATTTTTAAAGAAAGATTGAAAATTTAGCGGTGCAGTTGCCAAATTATGTATGGATTTACCAAACAATTGACATGCAATGTACAGCGCCCGATATACAGTACAGACAATATTCGTAAAGTATAACCATGCAAGTTATTTTGCTTTAGTGCAAAACGAGACTTTTTCACGTCATCCTCTACGTTTGCTTAAGATAAAACGCTTCATCCAAAAAGGCGGGATGGATTACGTGAAATACAAGAGTACAAAAAAGCTCATACATATTAGACTCGCCAATCCCTCCTTTTAGCATGATATGAATACAAATCATGACGAACATGCGCATCCAGCACGACTTGTTTAGGCATCGAAAAACGAAACCAGAGATGCTGGTTGTTTTTTTGTTTTTTTTGGGAGGGGGGAGGGTTAGAAAAAGTTTAAGTTAACTACAGGAATCGACGTTTTTAAAAAGCAAATTGAATTTCTGAAAGCAGAAATATGATTTGAATAATTACCAATATGCAAATCAGGAAATATCAACCCAGAACGTATTTAATATACGAGCGGTTAG
The DNA here is from genome assembly GCA_034697705.1 of Ommatoiulus sabulosus. Classification (NCBI taxonomy): domain Eukaryota; kingdom Metazoa; phylum Arthropoda; class Diplopoda; order Julida; family Julidae; genus Ommatoiulus; species Ommatoiulus sabulosus. The sequence goes on along the minus strand of JAQGAO010001873.1, from coordinate 20,406 downwards.
CATTTTTATAGGTTTTTTTTTTCTTTTTTTCAGAGACGATGAATACATAAATGGGATGAGGCATGAATATTATTTGCACATAAAACACGCCAAATGTTTCTGCAGCTCGTTGGCTAGAAGAGAAAATAATAAGTTGCGTTTCCCCATGAGATTCCTGAGACGATAGCACATTTTGTCGAAAGAAGATCGAAACATCAACTTAAATGCGAGCACAACATCATGATACTATTTGCATAAAGTGCAAAAAAATGCTCGGCATAAATACGCTGGGTATTTCTCGCAGAAGCAGGCGTGCTTTTATGGAAATAAGAAATGCTAATCGGAAATTAGCCCGTACACTTGGGAGAACAAAATTCTATATACATAACACTGCGCGAAAAGAAGGAACAAAATCCGCTGTAGGTAATTCGAAGCGAAATTATAACATATTTCTTGCGTGTATCTTTTAAATCAAATAGAAGAGCATGCAGCCAATGTTATTAAGCGGGGTAGAATATAGAATACTATTGCTGAAAACATTTTCACGATTATTAGTGTTTTCCCAGAATGCAAAAAGACTAACGTGTTTCACTATGTCGTCCGTCACAATGTTCATATATCCAACAAAGATTAAAACTGGTAAATTCTATGTTAAAAGATGTAAAAATTAACATTACTGTATTTCATATTTCGCGTTATTGCGCATGTACGGTTGACCGAAGAGTACATTATTTCTTAAACGTGGGACACGCCATACGCTCGGCAGTAGGGTTGTGACCCTGTCATAACCCTTCATTTGAAAGGGATTATCCACAAGAGCGTACATTCTATTCTATTTTATTGCGAATAGAAGTAATTTCTTTGATTTAATCAAAAAGGAACGCAACAGAAAAAGTCATTTTAAGTGCCCGTTATAGTTTTAACTGCCCAGCGAGAGGGTTACAGTTTCGGCCAATCGATGGCGCCAACTGTAATGAAAGAGAACTCCAATAGCCTTTATTATTCTAAATCTCAATTCCAGGTTTTCATTAGAATAGCACTTGACAAGAGAAATAATACTGTAGCATCAACTGTGATTACGATTTTAAGGAAGTATTATGTTGCTAAGCAATAAGATGTTTTGACCTGCATGAAATGCTCGAGTTTATTTCCTTGTGGTCAATACATTGCATAGCAACGGGCTTTGTTTATCCAGTCAAAGTTTAGATTAAAAACAGTTTCAAAAAGGATTCAAACAAAAGCATGATCCTTCGGTTAAGTTTTACGAGAGCATTAGTCAGCTGATGGAAGGGAGAAGGAGGGATCTGGCTCAGCTCCAAACAGTTATCTTTAATTATTACAGGACTAATTTTATCATCAAAATTTTAACTTGCACGAATTACAACCATTTAAAGATTGCACAATGGGAGATCAACCATGTAATCACCACCAGAAACTCCTCTTCCAGGGTGCTCATAAAGCGGTCATAAAAGTTAGTGTGCAACGTTACATTTTGTAAAATACACTGTATACTTCTTTTGCAAATAAGTTATAGCATTTACATTATGAGAAAATGTTTCTCCAATAAAAAATTACACTTTCCAGTCAAAATTGAGAGTATAACCGAGCGTCGTCAAGCGAATGTACACACATTACTGCTCGTTGAATCCTGTAATACTTCAACGTCCACATACTGCAATTTTTTGTCAATAAATTTTAAATTTTCAAGACCTTTGAATTATGCGAGGAAAAGCAAAGTCTACATCGACGAATGTATTTTTTACTATACATGTATTTAATCGATGAAGTGGATTTTCAAAAAGTTATCACCGCAAGACAGGAATCTAAACCAAATATTTAGTTAAACCAATTATACCGACGATTTTCATTTGCTGAACTTTAGTCGAATTCGCAATAACGACTACGGTTTTGTCCTATAACTGGCATTCCCAATTTGCCATAAATTGCAAATCTTGGTTATTCAGGCCTCGCCAACAGCAGTCTGATTCAGCAACTTTGGCATTTAATCAGTCGGTATATCAGCGCGCGGCAAAGCCAATAATGCGTCGATTTCGCGCAAACTCCCACGTTTTTAACTCGTCTAAAGCCAACGTCTGAGTGTACAAACCGCCAACCAGCAGCCGAAAGATTCATTTTCAATCAAGCAAAGAGCATTTTTAAGTTTGAAATAGGTCCGGGCATAATTCTCTCATGTTTAATGTCAAAGATAACGCAGCGCGAACGCAGCGCGCGTCTCCCACGCAACATTTTTTTCCCCCGCGAATTAGGAAATCTCCAATAATAAAACGCACGAACCAGTGAGCATAGGGCTCACCCCCACCCACCCCACGTACATTATCAACGTAGCTCAAATATCCTCAATAAAAATTCAATTTAAATTGCTTTCGGGATCAATATATCCTCTCTTCAGGCCGCACCATGCACTTCGCCACGTGTGAGAGGATGCATGCGCGCAAACATCGTATTATGCCCATGGATGTAAATGTATTAAAAAAAGCGCCGCATTTACATCGGAGACGTACATGTAATGGGAAATATGTATTTAGGAGATATATACGATTATCGCACTTATGCAAAGAGTGAGTTGGGTTAGTAACCGCATAGCGTTGGCGTTATTTTTCGCGACGTCATCTTTGCTTTCTCAACGTTTTCTGATAAAAATGATACGGCTTATTTGCTAGAAATAATCTGTCCGAGAATGTTTCGAAAATGATAGTACTATTTCACTCCTTCACTGGCAGCGAGTGAAATTAATATAATTAAGAGTAACGTGTTTAAGTGTTTATACCAATTAGTATCTTATGATTAATTTGCCGTTGACGAAGACATCGGTGTCTGTAGGAATGAAACATACGAAGAAGTGGAAAACATGAAAAAGGAGGGTGGAGAGGAGAACATATATGCAATCTCAGTGTGCCTTGAAATGGCAGCTAGAATTGAAATTTTGAAAAATGTGCATTTCCTTTCATAAACGCCATACTCTTTTATCACCTAAAACGTATTTCCTCCCAATTCGCTCTGCTCACATCATGCGTATATGCTGCATTTCAACGAAGAAAATGCATTTGCATCCAGGATAAGCACGTAGCTTTTAATACTTCGTAAACCAACGTTTGTCGGGATTCCCCCGGAAACTACCATCTCATCTCCCAAACTCCCGGAGTACTTACACCTGCAATTGACAGTGTAGTAAATGCAGTTAAGCACATTCAATAATAATAATAAAAGAACATCTGAAGAACGTCATGTTCTGACCTAGAAAAATTGGCATTCCCAATGAATTTTTCATATAGAATATGGTGTTTACGACCAAACCAATTTCCATATGGCATTTGTTTCCTGACTGTAGGCTACTGTATTGAATTGAAGTCTGGGGTATCAATTTTATACTTAACTGGAAATATCCTAGTCTACGAAATAAGACATACCAAAGTATCTATCATCGTTATTTCTCATGAAAAAAGAAAATGTCTTGAACATTTTGGGCTGACACAAGGATAAAAAAAAATATAGATCTTGTTTCGACTAAAACTACTGTATATACATGTAGGTGAAATAATTTAGGATGCATCTTTTACATGTATGAAAAAGAAAAAAATTTGATAATGAATTAAGACGTAGACATCTTTTCATGGATTCAAATGCATTTCCAAATGCATTGGAGAAACAATAGCTGTCATGCTTCGTGGACATTTGGAAGTATTTAGAATACATTTTGTTTTGGTTTTTTTTTTCCATGAAAAAAAAAAATCCCGTGGGTTTTATTAGAATTGATATGGCATACGAGAAAGATGTTTAAGTATTTATGAGATGTCACGTTCGTATGCAAATAGAAGGAGAATATTATACGAAGCACGCACCGTACGTACAGTAGTTCGAACGTTCACCACCAGGTTTCTGTTGCGTCGCTGCTGCTACCGGCCGCCACGATCCAAACGCCGTTAATTTGAAATTCAAAATCTTTGATGTGTTTAATGAAATTTAGCCAGAGGCAGAGCGAACGAGGCTGGTTTGCTTTTAAAAACTAACTGCATTTTCTCCATTGTAATAATAAACTTAATGCATTAAGTTATTGCAGCGCGCCCGTTATGTTCATACAGAGAGTTTCGTTGAAAATTAACTTGGAGCAATTTGCATGTTTATGTCTGTTGAAAACATACGCTACACCTTCCGAGCAGCTTTTATGAAACACCCAGGCTAAGTGTTCTCCCGTTTCACACGACTCATCTCCGCCAATTTCCCACTGTTTTTGTATACCGGTGAGTCCTCCCGACCCCTTCTCTTCGCATTGACTCGAATCTCACTTGATAACGTTCAATTTGCATAAAATTTTCGATATTTCATTTCCATTTTAAGTTCACGCTGCATGATATTCAGCCGTCGCTCTCCAATTTCGTCAATTTTCATTATGATAAAAGCACTAATGGCTTTTCTGATGTCCAAGTCATGTATCACATTATATCAACCGCATTGCCATCCATGCGTGAGCGCACGCAGGCACTTTTTCAAATTTAAATCGCTTTTCTCGGGGCTAGACGTCCGTACGCATTGTGATGAATGAATATTAAAGTCACTGCATGGCATCCACTACTTTTGCAAACTGTGTTTAACGTTCATACTTTTGAAAATTCAATTACTAGTGAAAACTTGACCAAAAAAAAAGCACGGGAGTTGTGGAAGGCCATAATTGAATTTGCAAGCCTGTTATGCTAAGCATGAGTGCATGGGGATAATAACCAACCGAAAACTGCTGATGGTCACAGCGTGATGAATGTGAGTGTAAATATTTTCAAAGGCTTCGAAGAGGCTTCAAAATAGTTTTAAAGTGGAATAAAATGATTTTTAAACAATTAAAAAAATGAAAATATTTCAAATATATATAGTTGATATCAGGCAAAGATTTGAAGAGATTGATAAGAACTGGTGGTAAAATCTCACAGATTTGACCACTTTTGTACACTATACATTTTAACAATTTGTGGTTAATACATATTTTTCAGAAGAACTATAGTTCTTTGAACTGATTATCCACGTACTGTATATACAGTAGGTATATTTGTCATTATTTACAACTACTTTTGATAGGGAATCGTAAAATAAAGTCGGATAAAATAAAGTTAATTAAAATAGGGTAATTACTTGTTAAAGTCCCAATCCATTATCCGTATCCGTTTTGTATGCTTATCATAATTGGCCACAACTTAAATACTTTAAAAATTTTATTTCATGAAAATTTTAACAGATTTTGAAAAGACTGACAAGAGCTTTGAAATCTATAAATATATATATAAAAAAATGTAGAGATTTAAAAAAATATTGAATTATCTTATAAAATTATCTTATAAAAAGTTTGCCTACATGCTGATAAAAGCTATATAACTAGACAATATTAAACCAAATATAAATCAGATTAAAATTCATGAATATTATAAACCAAGCAAAAATCTCGTAGACGTCAATGCCATTACATTAATACATCCAATCAGAACTGCAATTATTGCAAATGCTGAGGAAAGATCCCATGTTTTAAAAGCAGTCTTTAATTAGCAAAACGCATATATATAGGAGAAACGAGAAATGGATGGGGTGGGGCGAAGATTAATACAGAGCACAATTAACGAATCAATATTTAATTAGGAAAACTTTTAATTAGTTTTGGAGTGATAGTACGATTGCATTAATTAAAAATGCGTAATCTGAACAACGGAGAAGCAAAGATAAAAACATTTATTACTCGAACGAATGAAGCTCCCGAGAGAGTTGAAGGTTTCCTCCAATGAAACGTACTTAAGCTACTTACTGTAAATAAGACCCGATTCAATGCTTTTTGTTCTCGCTTAAATAAAGGAAAAATGTCAAAATAACAAACATTTGACGAGGCTTCGTTAATAAAAGGTTCGAATTCCTGGCACTGAGAAGATAAGTTAAGACTGCTGCACTTCCATGGTTTATAGATTTGTTTGTAAATGTACGTCAAAACAAACTACCAACCCATCACCGCATTGAAAACCCGATTAATTTAGTTATCTTCCAGCCCATTTAACGTTGATGCCAGAGGACATTTCGCTTGTCAAAGTTTGTGGATAGATTATTTTGCATTCCATTTTAAGCAGAGCACAGTGAAGGTTCTTGTCATTTGTTCGTTTTTCAGCCATTTTTTAAGACCTGAAAATGACATATATATGGCATTTATCTGAAGCATGAGAGGCTCGGAGCAAATTAATGGATGAATAAATTGAGTTCAGAAATTCAAAAAAGTGGTGCCATCTTACGACTGCGTCAGGAAAAAACTAGAGAGTTATTTAAAAATCAACCACATATCAAAATTGTCAAAAGTTCAGTTGCAAACATTAAAAAAAAAGTGAACCGTACGTGCTTAAGTTTCATAAATTTCAAAATGCATAAAGGAAAATTTATTCGATGCAATTTATCGTCTGACGCAAATGTTCGATTGCATAACGTTGAAGTAATAATGTTTTCTTTCAAACATGTTAAATCAAAAGATTTTGTTGAAATTTTGCAGCAAACATAAATCGATGTGTGTTTATGAAAACATGAACGAATAGCGCATTTGATTTTTTCTATGGTGGAATGATGTCTGCACCGTTTGATTCACGGACACCTTAGGGTTTCCAAATAAAAAAGCAGAGCATGGGTTATCTAATACAACGCTATCATAGATATCATTAAGCCCACATGCCCGTACTGACATTTCGTTTTATGAGTGCACTGACATTGAAATCATCCGCAGCGGCTGATGTGCGCATTAAATGTGCGGAGAAACACCCGAACAAAGTAGTCTTCCCGTCATGCAATGGGCTGACAAATGTCATTCACTCCATGCATTACATAAATGGTGTCACTGCTGCTAACGTTATGTAAAGTCTCTGACGTAAAGCGTCGCTAACGGTCCTGCATTTCAATTTACTCTATCAGATACCGCCTTTGGGTTAGATTCAATGATCAGAAAATTGCCGGAAAAAAGGTCGCAAAAATAAACCTTATAACTCAAGCGGAATTTATGAAGTGATAAACGTCGTTACGAAGTCGATCCTTATATTTGGAATTACGTTAAGATTATCGTGACGCAAAATGCCTGCAATCTTCGAAATATAGACGATATAAATATATTTGGAGAGAAAAAATATCACAAAAGAAATAAATACCGAGGATAGCATTGGAAAAAAACGGAATCCGATTTCAACATAGTTTTTACATCTATCCATTTTGAAAACAATTTTTAAATAACCTAATGCCACTTTCATTATAGACAAACTTCGCCGTCGTCTGAAACTGGGTATACCCGACGAAATTTCGGCCATATTGGATAATGGTCTCGCATGCAGGTGATATACATTGTACAAATTGTGAAAAAAGTTCATTTCCAATAGATATGTAGTTTTCACAAGCAGACGACACGTATTGGCTCCGCCTAGATCAGACGTGTCGGGGTACTTCATAATTTTACTGTGGCAAAATATGATTGCCTCGCTATAGATACATTAAATAGCACGTGCAGACTTATTCGTTCCATATATCCTTTTGCATTATTCATTTATATAACTATTTATTTAGAAATAAACGAGAAAATGCCTACAATTTTTGATTTGTAGCAGCAAAACAGCATCAAAATATCTACTTTTGGGGAAAAAAATCTGTTCATGGGGCATTTGCTCCTTAGATGCTCCTTATTAGCGCCACGATTCTCAGATTAATGTACCCCACAACACACCCACAATGTACACCAAACCACATTAGCCACGCCCACGAGCTGCGTGACGTCATGTGAACGTTATCTATACTACTGTATTTCTTCTATGTTTAACGTCAGTTTCGATATAATACGTCAAGTAGGTTCACGTACTCATCCAAAAAATGACGAGTTACGCCACTTTTAATACATAAATTAGTTTCAAATCGATGAAGACTTGGCAACAGTAGATAATATTCTACTTTGTAACTTAAAAGTCGAGGTCATCTCCTCGTAGCCAGCTTAATAGCGCTCCCGTTTGAAGCGATTAAAAGATGAACGACCCAAGCAGGCCTCAGACACATTTTGACATCACCTGAGCAGTTTTTCTTTCGAAAGTATTTTTTTTCCCTTTCGAAGCAAAGCTAAACTTTCGCTTTTGTAACCATTTCTTCGTTTTTTTCTCCCCTCTACTCAGAGGCATTTATAACTTTTTTCAATCAATTAATTAATTCGTCTAATGCACCTGCGAATTAGAAATCCCCAGACAGGGGCTAATCCCCCCTGTGCGATCGCATTAAAAGTCACACAAGGACATTCAATAGAGGGCATTACGAGAGAGAGAAAATAATAGATGAAGCTAAGGAAAATCGCAATTGGATGAGAATGATGAAATGAAGACAAAAAAAAAACGCATAAAAACTCCATTTTTCTCCGTAATCTTGGGAACTGCGTGGGGAGACCTGTGAGGGGAGAAAAGGATGCGACATCTATAATGTAAGGTGTTATTTCTGTCAAACGTATTTTTGCGTGTCTTCATTAACGGAAGCCTTTGAACCAATTTGTAGTTTCTCGCAAAAAAAAGTTTCAAATTAGGCTTTCACACATCGGCACGAGCATCCCCATCTCGGTTCGATGCAAATTTACGTAAGAGTGGCGAAATTAAATGTTGATTAAGTAAGAAACTGGATAAAAAATAAAAGCGCCTCTTCGATTTAGGGCCATATGTAATGCGTTAAGTGCACTGGTGAAGAAGAAAAAAATAATTACATTTTAATTCGTTTTTGTCTTCTAAAAAGGAATAAGGCTCGACTTATCTAAGAAATGCTAATGGAGAAATTTGATTACTTGAGCGGGGTATAAGAAATAAAAATCGGGAGTGAACTAAATTAAAGAACAGGACTAACAATGCCGTCGCCGTCTCCCTCTCTCGGTTTTAGAAGAGGTATATCTGCTCAGGAGCGCCATTAACTCTCCATTTTTTCCCTAACTAGTACTTGTGCAATACTGTACAATGGTGGGTTAACATAGAGTTACACAGTAGATTAACCCTAGGTTATTCTTAACCTCTGTTGGTGTAACCGGCCTTAATGGACCATCCCAATAATTTAGAAAGTTATTAACCTCAACGACTCGCGGACCAAACACGGCAAGAATTTAATGCGAAACGATTTTCGGAGCACCCTGTACATGGCAAATGGACCTTATGCAGATTTTGTCAACATGCCTATTATAATCACATGACATTTCATTCATTCCATTGGCGAAAATAACCCGGAGGCAATGCCAGGCACGTTCTTTTAGTTGTTGATTAGATGAAAAATCCCATGCATAATCTAGCCCCATACCTAATTTTACATTACGGTGAGAACACAAAGAATGCTTACTTTCGATGAGCTTCTTTCAGCTTCTTTCGTGCTTGTTTTCAGCTATTTTTTTCAGCTTTGAAACGCACAATGAACGCTAATACAGCGTGATGATGGTCAGTGTGCTTGGTGGCGCCACTGCATGATCGAGTTATGCTAGGTGAAACATTCCGCGTAATTGCAACCTTCCACATGCGCATTAGCATCTCATGATGAGTGCAGGACATGTTCCAAAAAAAAAAAAAAGAATGTTACTTACATTCTTGAAAGCTTATCAGCGCTTCTTGTAAGCTCAGCCTGGCTCGGCTAAGCTTTCTTTGTGTGCGCCCACATTTAAAACGCATGCCGCATTCTTATCCCGCCTGGTGACGCTAGTGTACGCCAAGTGGTTAGCGCTAGCAAAAATCATTCAGTGTGTTCTCACCCTAAGGTCCATTTGATCAACCAGCGTTCCTCATTTGGTTGTTCGTTTTGTAAGTTACGTTAGTTGTACAATAGCGGTTATACATACAATTTAATCAGTGAATAATTGCTAATAGGGATTAAGGTAAACCGAAATTGTTATGTCTAGACATTTCATCGAGACAAAGAGTTTAGGACGTTGTTTTAAAAACACGTCGAGAGGATGAGCGAGATCAGTGTAAAAACACTACAAAACAAGGCAGAGTCTAGTGAATGTCACGAGGACCCTTTCCAAAATCTCAGGGATTAAGTTCCCAGAGGCAGAGCCCTCTATGAGGCATTTCGCGCAACAGCTACAAAGTAGATTTCCTACTGCGAACAAGATGGGATTTTCGAAACTTACTTGATTTTATTACCAAACTCTAGTATGTTTAATAGCACTAGTTTACTAAAGACTTAACAGATTTAAAAAATCTTGACTTTCACTAATGCAACGCAAGCTTCGCCAACACTGGAACAAGCGGTATTTCAAATCTTTTATTTTACGGGCAATTAATATTTTTAAGGATCATTAAACACAGACTGGTCTTAGTGGTTTCATGCAATTTATATGTCGTTAATGGCGTTGTTCGACAAATTCGCTAGTCATTTAGGACTCAATGAATTGTAACTGTCTGCATCTTAATACCATTAGCCCAAATCACTATGCAGTCCATGGGCATTAAATCTCTCCCACAAGAGAAATCTGCAGGATGGAAATTAACACTGTCAAATTCTCAAAACCATCGAGCATTTGCCCGGCAAATCATTGTTTATCGTTCAAACAGCGATTCCCAAACTGTGTATTGATTACGCTATGTCCTAAATCCTAATAGGCAACGAAACCAATGTTAGCTTTTTACAAAAAAAAAGATCAAAATTGCAATACTGAAACATTGCAACGGTTTTTTTTTTGTAGTTATACCTTTACATTGTTGGGTTCCAAACGACAAGTAAACCTCAATTACAACCGAAATGCTTTCAGGCTACATGCGGACATTTTCCTTAAAACTAACAGTATAAAAACACAAAGGCCAATACAGGCGTATTTGTTCGTTTCTAATTTCATTTTCCTTTCTACCATCCTCGACCCATGCAAATCTCTAGAGCATAGTCCGTAACTGTGAAAATCCTCCATTCGTGAAGATCGAGGGCCGTTTGTTAGGGTTTATCCTTGCTCCGCGGCCGAGCTAGCAAGTTCACTAACCATATCATCATAGAAATGTTTTACCAATGCGCGTAGGTGGTGATAAATTACCAGCCAGAACCGCAGAGGCTTAGAAGCTGACAATTTACACGAAGATTGCTTTTAAATGGCCAGGAGAAAAAATCTCAACTCTCGTAAGTTTACGCTGACAATACCTGTATACCTGCAAAGTTTTAGAAAATGTTGATATGCCTGTTAGCTACGGAATTTCCACGAAAACTGAATGCAATTATGAATACATATAGCTTTTAAAACAGGCCAAGAAGTAATCAGGAGCGCCATTTTTGTAAAAAAATTTAGATCCGAGTGCACGGGACTCGATCGAGTCTTCGCCCAGTGCCGCCCACTGTAGTAGGCTGTAGTACGTAGCTAGACTATGTAGTCTGCAAAGCGAAACGCAAACAAAAGCCAAAGCTGCCATCAGAGCCATCAAGTGTTTGCCAAAGCATAAGAGTAGGCTACTCTAACAAACATTTTGCGAATAATGCGAATCGTACTTTGACAGTCATGAAGTAAAGTCTGCAAAATGAATGCATTAACGTTTACCCCCAGGACTTCACAACTGCCAAACTGCAGTTCGCAAAGCTTCTGTCTGAGTACTCAAAATAACTCGGCGATTGTAGCCTGGATAACGATCGAAAGTAATTAAAACATTTTTGTAAATCTGTCTGATCTTCGAATTTAACTAAAATTGCAAATTCCTCCCCCCCCCCTCGCTAAAAATAGGTTTCATTAATAACTTTTTTCAAGCTGACATTTGTATTACTAATTTTCTTTTCAATGTGCTCGCGTCGTTCTTGCCGTTTCATACATTTCAGAAAGAAAAGAAAAACATTTACGAGGCCGTACATGTACTGTATCTACATATTCATTTTGAATGACGAAAACTCACGTTAAAGTCTCCTTAATTAATAAACATAAAAGTGCTGTATATGCAATCTAAAGAAAACTACGAAGTGACAAAATGTCCCAGAACCAGAGAATGCGCCATTCACGAGGATGTCACGAGCAAGCACGACACAAAAGGAGGAGAAAAGTTGGATGTTAATTAACCAGCAATGAAAATAAAAATAGTGGAAAAGTACATCTCGTAGAATATGCAACCACACCCAAGGAACGGTACATTCAACCACGCCGCGCCATTGAATGTCATTTCTGTTCCTTCCTGTAATAAACCTGAGTGGATTTCCTGGGGTCTCTTGGTTTCGAACCCCCTGCCGACAACAACAACATGGCCGCCAAAAGTGGGATACCGGGGGCTCGAGTCTCGTTGAGATCCCATTATTAATTCCGCTGGAGTTCGGGCGATTAGTTTTAATGAAATGCGCATGTTTTTTTTACGAGCGTAAGCCTCTCTAGGTGGGGCAATTGCGTCTCATTTTGGGTGGAGTCCGCTGAGGACGGCAAAATGGCCGCCGTAAAAATTCAATGGAAGCAATATTTGCATGCCGAGAAATTAATATTTGTTTTGTGCCGCAAATGGGGAGCAATTGCCTTCATTAACATAGCACCGAGTAAGGCAAAAAAAAAAAAAAAAAAATGCGGGTTATTCCCTTTCATACGCAATTCATTAATTTGGCCAATCCGCCAGGGATCTCGGAGGAATTTCCACGTTTAATAGACGGTATTTAAACGAGACCTATTACTGTTAAAGTAGGCTTTGCGTTAAGTAGCGCAACGCCTATATAATAACGGTCTGGGTGAGCAGAACGGGGTGGGGAAACTATAAAACGATAAATGAAATTTGCATTTATTCACTCTTAAAATTTGTTCTTCCTCTAATTGGAAACGACAATAAGCAGTGATGAGGCGAGCAAAACTGTTCGATTGCAAAACGCGCGCATTTTTAAGCGAAATTACTTGCGGGTTGAATGCATCCTAATTTCGAGCTACTTGCTGTATTCACGACGAAGACCGAGGTGAAAACTGGAATCTCGTTGCATCTCAGAAAATCGTGACGTCAAATGGGTAATAAAGTGGCAACAACTTCCAATTTTGCGTTGCGCAGTTGGTCATGCAGCTAAAGGGAGCATTTTCCATTTGCCAGCTGAGCTAATAATATTTATGCTGTCAAAAAGTGAGAAATCTTGAAAGTAAATTATAAGAACATTTCGTCGCACTGGCTATCTGTGGAAAACGTTTGTCATGCAGTAACGTCATCTGCCTGGTGTGGTTTTGTGGCTTCTGTGCAATGCTTCATTTATGCTTACAGTATACATGTACACCAAGTTAGAAATGCAACTATGTTATTTGTTTGAATCCTCCGCTAAATGTTTATTTACATTTTGAAAGTGAAAAATTTAGAAGTAACTTTGCAATGCCAAAGCGGAATAACATATGCGTTTACTAACCCGGGTATGGAAACTCAATTATGATAAATGATACTGGGCGAGTCGAACAGAAAACAATGTACGAAATTCGCAGTTGATGAAAATTAGCCAGAAATGGTCTCTCGTGACTAATGTTTGCTTGAAACAACAATTCGCAATCATCTGAATAAAAAAAAATTCCTTGTGTTTACTTAAATCACTAATGAATTTTTAGAACCCCCAAGAGATCCCACGGACTCCAGTGACTAATAATACAGTATATTGCCTATAGCGTATCAACCCTATTATTATGCAGACAACGAATTAATATTATTTACCGACTTATCTGCCAGTATATATAGTATATGTTTATCCATTATACACACATGCAATTTAAAAACTTATATGTAGGCCTACATAATAAAACAGGGTTAATTTTCAATCCAATCTTCTGTATATGTAGTTCTGACTATACCAATAGTCGATGATGTCAATTTGAACACAAATTTTTGTTCAATCTTTCAAAAAAGCTCACCCCAAGTGATTTTTGCTATTTCAGCAATCATTTCCTATGAGCAACAGCTTTATCTCTATTCAAAGTAGTTACTTTGTCTTCAAAATGTTACTTGAATTATTCTTGATCAAGAATTACCCTTGGTATGATTCAAGGTGGAATTCACCCTATAGTGTTATTTGCGCTGATGAAGGATTGATAACAGAAACCGGATTTCCATAACAATTTCATATTCAACTTCCCTGACTTTTTTTCAGGTTTTTACACAAATTTCCCTTACAAATAACAATGTCAAAATTGATATGCGCCAGTTATGTTATCCTTGATTTTTCCAAATAGACATAGGAACATCTAAATATATAAAAAAGAGATTTATGTAAAGTATGCATGTATGTGTCATACGGAGCCCCGTAGCGGAAGATTCGTTTTTTGTTTGTTTTGTACGTGATGACGCACAACGCGTACAAAAATGAGTGTTTTGGATTTCTTTTAGCTTCCCCGGGAAAAGCCGGGTAATTACAGCTAGTACTCAATATTTTGAAAAATTTACTAATAATAATTTTTAAAATTAACGGTTTTACAAATTTAGAATAAGAAAATTTTTAAAATTACGTCTCCGAAAAATTGTAAAAAAACTAACTCTATATCTCGATCCCAAAAAGATTGACAATTTTGTAAATTTATCCTCAGTAATTTATCCTTAGCCTGAGCTAACCATGTGGAAATATTAATTTCGGATTGTGACAATGACATTGAATTTCCAAGACTTTTTCAACAAAAAAAAAACCTTTATTCCCCGTCTTTTCCAGAGAATTTCAAGTTCCCTGGCTTTACCAGGTTTATCGGGTCTGGGGGAACCCTGCGAAACAGTTATAAATAAATATATTGTCTCTGAAAAATAAAAAAAAAAGACTATAGCTCAGTACAATTTGTTTTATCTAGTTTTGCAAAGTTCGTCTTTCCCGAAGTTTGTAATTCGCGTACAAAAACTTTTTGGTGGCCGCATAATTGTTTAAAAACATGTGCTCAATGTACTTATCATTCCGGCAAAATAGTTCCTACAGTTATTAATGACCGATTGCAGCACTAACAGACAGTAGTCAAACTCCACTTTGAAACACGCACGAAACACGCCAAATAGAGTCTTAGCTAAAGTTTAATTTTTTAGTGTTTTTTCTTACACCCCATGGAGGAGTCTGCAGACAGACCATATGAATGTTTTTCCTTTCATACCGCAACAGCGCTCGCAACAAAGCAGGTGGTATGTATTCATTATTACAGGGGTTATTTTCTGGCATTCTCCCATTATTGCGGGAATTTTTTGGCTGGGCAGATATAGATTTATACGAAGGATGTGATAAAGTGGCAAATGCAGCGTTAAGGCAGGCATTAAAAATTAAGTATAGGGTAGTTCGCATTCGGGTTTTGGAAGCACGAGACGCAGTAGGCCTAAGCTGGTAAAAAAAACTGGCAGACTGAGGAGTTATTATATAAAAAAATCAGCAGCTTTAGAGAGCGGTGAAAAAAAGGAGCGTATTTGGTCATCCCTGGGTGTGTTTTCCAAAGGGTATTATTGCCGTTGTCATGGTGAATCCCATTTCGCCATACGTGTCTACTTGTTTTAAAAATCTCGCCGTATCTGAAAAAAAAGAGTCTGAGAACGAGTAACGAAGTGAAGACCTCGTGTGTTACAAAATCACAGTTTCAACCCAAATTGCCTTCTTTTATGGCCAAGCAAGGTTTCTGAACCGCCATTTAATTTCATGGGTCAAGACTTTTTCGTAAACATTTGTGTTCGCAAATAGAGATATTGAAATACAAGCACGGTCGGAAAAAATGGAACTACTAAACAATGCGCGCCGTAAAGGCGGAATGAGACGCGGAAACGCACTCACGAGTAGCCGCTCAAACTAACGCAACCGAGGCATTACGATGCATCACTTAGGAAGAAAAGAAAAAAAAACTTTGGTTTCAGACACGCCATTTGCAAACTTTGCTACAAAAAAATATTCAAGTTTTTACGGTTTTTGCGGAAATTTATGAGTTAAGATTCGCGCCTCGAGTCCGTAAAAATGCGCCAAACCGACCGGAAAATTAAAATTTAACAATAGGTCCGATGTTTAACCACTGAAGGCAGGAGTACATTAGATCTTATTTTCTTGCTAAATTCGCCATTTTGGTGAATTTTACGACGAGGCTATATACAGTAGGGGAAATAATGTTTTTGCAACGCATTATGCAATAATTAAGGCGGTGCTAGACTTTATCAAGACGTAAAAACGCGGAGGTCATGTTTCTTCTAAAGTCAAAAACGTTCTGCCTTTTATTTTATTTTTTTTTAAAAAAAAAAACACAGGTAAATGTTAAGAATAATACAAAGTATGCAAGAGAAATGGCACCTCATTTATTTCACGCTCATTTTAATTCTAAGTATATACATGTATACCGGGCGGAACAGATCAGAGGTAACAATAGAAACTCGGTGCAAAATGACAAATAAATCAAAAACGGCTGTATGGACTCGAATAATGTATCAGGGTTTTGTAGCCTAAACTGTGAGGGCTAAAAGTTATTCATAACCCCGTTAAAGTACACATGTCAATTAGAGACCTGTAGATCGATGATGGAGAAACAGGGCTAGCACAACAAACAGAACGAAATTCGGACAAAAAAGACAGGAGATACAGGCATTCAAACATTGCCCCAAATGCGTCACTGCTTAACTCTCGGAAAATGCAGGAAAGTGAACCTATATGGTTAGAAGGACGTTCAAGTTTCCTACGCTTACTTTCCAGCATGCTCCGAGTGTCAAACAGGGAAGCATTTGAGGCATTGTTTGATTGCCTGCATGTATCTCCCGTCTTTTTTGTCCGAATTTCGTTTTGTTTGTTGTGCTAGACCTGTTTCTCCATCCTCTACAGGTCTCCAATTTACATGTGTACTTTACAGTGCGTACTTCAAAAGTTAGCATTTGAATGACCTTGACAACGTGTGTCAAGGTCAGCTGGGTTATGAATAACTTTTAGCCCTCACAGTTTAGGGCAACAAGACCCTAATACAATAGGCTGTGTCATCGGGGCGATGAAATCCGAATCTATGCAATAATAGTTATCCGAATCGATGCTTTTTCGGAGGCAATTGAGTTCGCAGCGCCACCTGATTTGTAAAAATGAAGCCACTCCCGACACATTGTATCCGATACATTGTATAATTGGTAAAATTATTCTGAAAAAGGGTGTGTCGATGAGTGGTAGATGTATGGCCATTGTCAAAAGTTCAAAATTTTCAAACTTTGGAATGACTGCTACAACTTCGCACGTGCAAAGGTCAAAACCAGCTGAAAACAATCGGACAGCAAAACCCAACTTTGAATCGCTTCTATGCCCGATTCAAAAATGTAACAGTGCTACATGTAGTTCACGATTAAGCATTTTATTGGTGCTTTCAGAATAAAATCAGACCGTAACGATTAAACTCAGCAGGTAGCGCTAGTGTTTGCTATTAGCTACGATACAATAGGAAATTACTTTGAAACGCGGGGGTCTATATGGAGCCTATAAGCATACAATGTGCTATCCTGTATGGTAGTTTCTGGTGAAATCGAGCATCTTCATTTTCAACATAAATAAATGGCCTGATAAATAATTTATTTTTAAACATTTCAGTACATAAAACAAAAATATGAAAAATAATGCGTTAGAGTAGACGGTTTTAGAAAAATACTGCGATTGTTTCGACATTTAAATGAAACTAAAATTCGTTCGTTTACATGCACGGGGCGAAGTTTAGATCGACTCCCGCGCTTCGGTGCACCGAATGACACAGCCCATTATTTCAGTCCATACAGCCATTTTTTGATTTATTTGTCATTATGCACCGAGTTTCTATAGTTAACTCTTTATCTGTTCAACAAGGTATATACAGTAAAAATTAACGTGGCTCCTTAATTTTTAAGCACGATCTCGTATGAGTACCCCTTTACAGTAAATGGAGGCAAGCCATATTTACATGTCCAGGATATGTTTCCAAATGTTTCCAAAGTTATCTTAAACTCTTAAAGTTTCACAAATCCAGACTACACGCCTTCTGGGTTCTTGCATTTCTTTTTCTGTTTTAAATGTTTTTTCTGGTTTAAATTAAACGCGCTACCACTGAAATTACCAAAACTTGCAATCGCATGAGCAGATGTGGTTCATTTTTTCAACCAATTTCATTTATGCTAGATAAAGTTGTTTTCTCCTAAACACTTTTTCCCCTTCAATTTGTTATTTAAAACTATATCTGAGGAATTTTTAACGGGTCGCATAACACGTACGCTATAGTACGCCACAAAGAAACATTTTTTTCCGTATACGCATCTTCTGTTCGCGTTATTATTTTCTTTGATATAAATGTATAGGAAAAGTTTTTTCGGAGTCCTATCTCTCTACCTTCTTTCATTTCATCAAGTAGGTAAGGCTGGCTTTATTGCCCATCTTCCGTTTTCATAAGCCTCATTGAAGACATTCAATGGTTGAATTAAGTTTCAGACGAGGCGAATTTCGCTGAATTACGCAAACTCTCGGATGGAGCAACGGCGTACTTTTTTTCCTTTTACCTGAATTCCAGACATTTCATTATACAAATGAAACGAGGCGTACCAGACAAAATGTATACAATTACAGATTACGAGATGATCGCGTACACACGGTACGAAAAACGAGAAAGAAAAATGTCTGAAAACCCTCAAAATTCAAAAGCAAGCAGGAGATAGAAAGGCCGTAATTCACTCGTGAGTTTGTGGAAGGCGGTCTATCTTTCGCTATATTATTCCCTCAAAAGTAATTCAAAGAAATGAAAAACATGTATCCAACAATCTTCGCCTTTCTAGTTTTATTAGTTTTTTTGGATGATAAAGGCCCAATTTGGATTGGGTGGGCGAATCGTGGAAACGCCATTCAACCAAGAATTGAATAGGAAAATCTCCTCTTAAGGAAATCAGAACCGAATGTTGGTGGTAAATAGAAACAAGTTAGAGATGGAGATATTGCGACAGTTCCAGGAACCAATTTCAGATATGACTCGATTCCATTCTAACCAGAACTCAGAAACATTTATGAAAGTTGATTAAAACGTGTCTTATACAGAATACTAGCAAATGTTTTTCAAAAAAAAAATACTAAACCAATTTGGTACACTTTCATTAACTCGAGCGTATCGAGCAATAAAGATGCGTTTTAGCATTAACCAAACAAATATTCCATATGCATTTTAAGTGAAATCCAAAATACGTGAACAAATAAAAATATGACATCTCATCGATTGTTTTGCGGTATTTTGATGTTGTATACAGCGTGCTGAATTCCCACAAAAGAATTAGTCGCAGCATTGGATTATACTGTACAATGGAATTAACTTGCATTGTATGTATAATCCAATGCTGCGAACGGCCACATTTTATTTTGCAAAAGTCGAAATAATTCTTGGAAAAGTCGAAATAATTTTTGGAAAGGTTGAAATAATTTTCTGAAAAGTCGACACCAATGTACGTTGCAAATGCCGACATAAAAGTTTGAAAAACTCGACACACTTTATTGTAAAAGTCGAAGCAATCAATTCAAAAGTCGATACGGATTTTAAAAGTTGGCCAAGTTCTTACATCGCTTTCCAAACGATAGTTTTTTCTCAAAACTTTACGATTTTTCAAATGCCTTCATAGCGAACCCAATCGCCTTACAAACGGGCTATCAATTTGGCACAGATAAGGACATTTGCACCCTGTACCCTATCTAAACGTCCCGTTCCATCTTACTGCTAGCTGCTGCTGCTGCTGCTCCATAATCGTGATGGATTCGGTAGAAAATTAAACCTAACTGTATACAAATCTTTCCGTTACGCTTGTTTTCACGAACCACTAGTTCAATTCACCGCCATTATTCAACCGAGCATCAAATTAAAGAGTGGAAGTGAAGGCGAGAGGCCCCCCTCTCTCTTTCAACCCCTTTATGCACTTCGCTTCCACTCAACCGAGTTTGTTTTGGGTGGCATTTAAATACTCGCTTTCATAAAATAAATACACCAGGCGATATCATTTCCTTCGTTGATAAATGCATCTTATTTTTCCTATTTTTCCATCTTCTTCGTTTTAATAAGCAAATCTCCACCGTTGCATTTTTGCCCAGAGCTTAAATAAGCCTACTCGTTTAATTCCACACGAATACGCAATATTCATCGACGAGAGCAAACTCCTGCAGCTTTCCTCTCCGCCATGCAAACTGCATAATTAACAGTGATGAGAATAAATCGCTAATAAGCTTAATTCCACGGGATTTGTGCTAATGTCTCAGAAAGGAAATTTATCGACGAGCATAATATTATTAAGCTTAATGCTCGGAATAAGAGGTGTCACGCGTGATGCGCCAAACTTCAATCGACGGTTAAAGCGCTTTTAATCAGCGATTAGTTAAGATTAGCAACGGAATAGAAAGCTTTATCCGCAATATTTCCCGCAAATGTTCCCTTCATGTTCTACAAACGAAATCCCGACATTATAGCATTATAGGGTACCCTGGTTGAAGGATCAGTATAATTTTTTTATACTGATAATTGGGACATACTGATATCAGTAACATACTGACATC
>JAQGAO010001872.1:0-22084 GCA_034697705.1 Ommatoiulus sabulosus | reverse complement strand
GGCTAATTTCCCGTTGCACCATCCGTTTTCAACTTTAGACTTTAAGCTAAACTTCGGGTTTTCAACTTTAGTCCCTTCATTGCGATGCCCTGCAGACATCGACGGATTTAAAAGCTTGATTTTAATGGCAGTTAACGCTGTTCGTAGTAAAAGATTGAAGTAATTAAGCCACGTTTAGGTGGTGTAACCGGCGATTCATCGCGTTCTAAATGCGTAAGATCTCCCGTTTATTTACTCTAACACTTGTAATGTCCGAATTCGGAATTCGTCTTAAACGTATGTCGAGTTCGTACTCTCAGAAATTCGTAGAAAGCGAGTTCTTCTTAACGAGGTTTCGCCGTACTTTAATGAAACGTGCGCTAGTTTGGATTTTTGTTGTTACGCCGAGTTCCCCCAGACATGGAAACCTGGAAAAGTCAGGGAACTTGAAAATGTTTGGAAAATTCAGGGAAGAATGAATTATGTATGAAAACGTCAGGCAAATTTCACGTATATTTGGGTGCTCCCAATTAAAAATTAATGCTTCTACGTGGTTAGCTCGGGGCGAATTTGCAAACTTTAAAAAAAAATTTCGGTACAAATTTGCAACAATTTCAGAGGATAAATTTTCTAAATTTTCAACAGTTTCCGAGGTCAAATTTGCAAAATTTTGACAGTTTCCGAAGACAAACTAGGGACATTTTCCATGAGCACAAATTTGCAAAATTTTCAATTGTTTTCAAGTTAATTCAAAATTCAAAATTTTACGAAATATTTTTATAATTTTACGAGAAATATTCAAAATTTTTAGCAGATTCTGAGGACAGATTTTTCAAAATGTTCAACCTTTTCAGGGTACAATTTGTCAACATTTACAGCCTTTTCCGAATTCAAAATACATGTACATACAATTTGCAAAAACTTTGAAAGCTAATTTTTTTTCTTCAAAATATCGATGCGAAATTGGATAACATTGGCGTATGTCAAATTAGTAAAGTTATATGAAATGAATTTATTTTGAAGGCTAGTTGTATGAAACGCCGCTTAAACCCGCTTTCTCCTTTTGTTATAAATGTAGAAAATTAAACCATTCTATATAACAATATCCGAGGATAATAACAATAAATCATGATCGATTGTGAAAATAACTCCGGGGAGGATGACAGCCAGTACAACCCATTCAATTCAATTCTTTACCCTGCCGGCAGTACATATATTACTAGTAATGATGGAAATGATGGATCCCAACATAACAATTAAATTATATTTCCCGTATTTGGAAATTTAAGGAGGATGGGAAAACGGTCATGGCCGATTTATAGGAACTATCCCTCGCTTAATTAAGTTAATTTGTCTGAAAAATGGTGCGTTTTCATCCGTCATTCCCGTAAAATGTCCCGAAGATGATGCAAATTATCCGTAAAATGTCTCGAGCTGATAAAAACGAGCTAATGTACTTGGATTTAGCTTTTACTCGCCGCCTTCGATATCTTTTTCGAATGAAGTTTATCGGTTAGGGGGGCAAAAAGAAAGTTATTCCAGCCGGTTGCGCGGCTCCTGATTAATATTATTCGTAACTCGTAATGAGTAATAACGATGAAAATTGCTCGTAAAATCCTTTTTTAATCTCAGAAAAAAAGTTCGCAAGGCCCTGCAGCGGACGATTAGGGAGAATTTCGTGCAAAATATGAAGATGAACTCTTGAGGCCTGCTCGGGTTGACTTTTTCCGACAATTTATAATTTCTCTTTAATGTGTCGAGCGTAGATAATTGTGCTCAAAACAACATTTTTTTTTTAACAAACTTTAAAATGATTTTTTTTATAGAACGAAACGTACTACTCTTTCTTTCGAATAAAATATTTCATCGTAAATGTAATACGGTCAATTTGACCTTGAGAAACATGAATAACGGGGCAATTTATATAAACTTTGAGATTTGTATTTCAAATATCCCGATGTGGTGTTACGTGTAACTGAGACTAAAATTATTTCCGAAATGTTATACCGTCGAATAAAGGCAAATTGTTGCCGTTTTATCGGCTGAAAATTATACTAATCAAATGTCCTAATTTTTCCATTTTTCAACTGTAAATGAAGTGAATTACTTTCAGTTTGGTGTTTTATTTTTGAAAAGCTGTACGGTTAGTTAAATGCTAAGAAATATATACCATGGTTCCCCAGACCTGGAATACTCACGGATCTTGAAAATTTCTGCAAAAGTCATGAAAGAATGACTTATTTTGTAAAAGTCGGGGAAATTCAACGTATTAATGTTTCCACGCACGTGGACGTGGTTAATAGCTCGGAGCTCATTTCACCAATTTCAGAGGAAATAATTTTCAACAGTTTCCGAGACCAAATTTGCAAAATCGTCAAACTTTTCGTATAATATAAATCGGCAAAATTTCTAACCTCTTCCAGCGCAAGTTTGCAAATCTTTAACAGTTTCCGAGGACAAATTTTCAGCAGTTTCTGAAGATAAAACTCGCGAAATTTCCCAAGTTTACCGAGCCCAACTTATTCAAAATTTTCCACGTTTTTCAAGTACAGATTTAGACAATACAATTTTTTAGAATTCCCACAGGGTACCCCCAGACCTGGAAAAGTCAGGGAAGGATAACTTATTTTGAAAAAGTCAGGGAAATTCAACGTAGTCATGTTGTTGCGATCCAAAATTAATGCTTCTACTGAACATGGTTAGCTCAGGGCCCATTTTCATATAGTAGAAATTCGCAAAAAAAATGTTCACGTTTCCCGAGTACAAATTTTCAACATTTTCCGTATACAAAATTGTGAAATTTTCGGGATTTTTTAATGCACTTTTTTTTAAAATTTAAAAAATTTATCAATGTTTATTGACAAAATAGTCATTAGGGAATTTTTCAAAAAATTTCCTGTATCGATTTTTCAAAATATGTCAATTTTTAACATTGTCATTGGTCAAGGAATTTTTTTAAAACCTGGAAAAGTCAGGGAAGTTGAGAATGAAATTTCTGGGGGGAACCCTGTCCCACGTGGACAAATCGATAACATTGGCACAGTCATTGGTCAGGGAAATTTGTTTAAAAACTTTCGAAAAGTCAGGGGAGTTAAATTTGAAATTTCTGCGAGGAACCCTGATACATAATTTTTTTTTTTAATCTGTCTGCCGTCTAGTCAACCTAAATCTAAAGCCTAAAATGCAAACGTTTATTAATGAACGATATTATGCACGAATGTGTTTCGTATGGAATGGCGTAGCAGCTAGCTATGTTTATAATTCCTGGTATTATTTCTGCAGCTGTTCTCGACGTTTACTTTTTGTTTTTGTTGCTCGTCGAACTTCCTCCTCAATGTCTGGCTGTTTTATAACAGCTAGCGTCGTCTATACGCCCGTTTAAACCAGTACAGTACTGCTAAAGGTCGTCCACTTTTCAAATATCTCTTTGACCTTTTGCGAGGAATGATGTCCGATTACAATGCCACGGCTGATGCCGACTCCTCCAGCTATTTTTATCCAATTTTAATACGCGAGAGGAACATCTTTCGTCCAATCTAAAACATATGCACGCATCCAAGACTGAGCTACTCGGACAGAAGCTTTACGAATAGCACTCTTTTAATGGCAGCGTACTCTCGATTGGTTTTTCAAAAAAACTCCCCTCATTTTGTTTTCACTGTTTAGTCATCACCGATAAATGCGATCCTTTTTGCACACGTGACATCACGGTTGCCAAATGAATTAATGACACTCGTAAAACGGCTGTCCGAGTACGGTGGAACCTCGTTAAGAAGAACTCACTTTATACGAAGTTCTGTTAGTACTAGCTCATTTCCAGTCCCCACCCCCGTCCTATAGGCTATTATAGACGAATAATGTTAATTTCTTCGTTTATATGGCCAATTCCGAATTTCGGTATTAGGGTGCGAGCGCTAAGAATGCTTATTGCAGGCGCTTACCACTCGGCGTTCACTAGCGCCACCGAGCGGGATAAGAATGCGGCATGCGTTTTAAATGAGGGCGCGCACAAAAGCTTAGACGAGCCAGACTGAGCTTGCAATTAAGAAGCGCTTAAAAGCTTTCGAGAATGTTTTTAACATTCTTTATTGGAAATCTGAAAGCGGATTTGTAAGACACAGAGTGACACGCAGATCACCATTGGTCAAAAGTGTAGCCATCGATTGTATGCCGCCTATGTACCGTAAAAACGTGTCCTGCACTCATCATGAGATGCTAATGCGCATGTAGAAGGTTTTTCGCGGAATGTTTCACCTATAATAACGCATGCAGTAGCGCCACCAAGCACGCTGATATCAGCGTTCATTCTGCGTTCCAAAGCTGAAAACAAGCACGAAAGAAGCACGTCGAAAGTAAGCATTCGTTGTGTCTCACCCTATAGCGTGAGATGTCCCGTAGAGGGCAATCATTCAAAGCAAGAGAGC
This sequence comes from Ommatoiulus sabulosus, assembly GCA_034697705.1. NCBI lineage: Eukaryota > Metazoa > Arthropoda > Diplopoda > Julida > Julidae > Ommatoiulus > Ommatoiulus sabulosus. The sequence continues at coordinate 17,681 of JAQGAO010001872.1, read as the reverse complement.
TATGCGGGGAAAACAGATTCTATACAGTAACGAAACAAAAAATGTCCGCAAAACCAGAATAAAGCTGAACATTCGTTCGATTCGTTCTATTGTTTTCGAGGAAACAAAGCGGAGGCGAGGTCAAAAGGCGTAATTAGGTGACAAATACGAAAGTCGCAAAATGGCACACGGCGCTAATCGATCGAAAATAATGGAAAGGGTAAATGCTAAAAGAGAAAAGATTGAACCGAAAATTAATTGGCGAGACAAAGTGCACTTTTCTCCCCACCTTCAGGAAAAAAAAAATAATAATGCGCGTTACTGAAGCAAAGGGGAAAGAGGATTTGCTCAACTTGAGGCAATGGTTGAAAGATTACTCAGCTCTCAGCATGAAGTAGACTGAAAGAGCAGTTGCTCAGCGTTGTTAAATCAAAACAAATCAAAGTTTATTTAAAAACTCTAAAAAAGGTAATGAAATGTTCACAAACAATTCTTTCATCGAACTTGCTCAACACCAAAATGCATAGCATCGGAACAAATGTTTCTGCATCTATACCTTTATTTTTTAAGTCACCCTTAGCTAATAACTACGAGGATCGAACTGTCCACCTTGACATGACCGGAACCCATGCTTCCCTTTAAGCTATAAGTTTCGTACGTAAGCAAGAGGGAGCGCGTGTCAAAAAGGACGTCCGGATGACAAAGGCGCCACTTCCGGCGCGCGACGCCCCCGCGCGTCCGCCCACACAATCTAGAGATTGAATGAAAACGATGACGTCATCGTTGCTCGTTGAGATCGAGGATTTTCTCGTTGAGAAAAACGCTCAAATTTGCATCGATTTCTACGAGCGTTCGCGCGTATTTTCGAAAAAAAAATACGGTTCTGAAGCTATTAAACTGCATGCTAACCACGCACTATAGGCGGCATTTTTTTAACCACTTATATACCACATTTAGAACATTGCAATATAATAATAAATGCATTTTTTATCGTCGTATTAAATACAGTTTATATTTCACTTTCAATACAGGTTAGTAAACACGGATACCGGAAGTGGACCGTTTTTTTTTTTTTTTTTTTTCCAGACAGCAGAGTTCTCTACATTTATTTTTCAGTGTAAGCGACAAGAGCGTAAAGCGTTGTTTATTTGAAGTTGATGTCAGTTCAGAACAACTTAAACAACTAAATCAAGAAGAGAGAGAGAGGAGAAGAAGAAAAACTTTTTAAAGTGACTTATGCGACTGAATGAGGATTTAAGGCTCGAGTGAATTTATTCATACGCGATTATATTAAAAACAGGCGAAGAAAGCGGAAGTGGAGCGTTACAACAAGAAACCGCTTCACTTAACGCCCTTTATGATGACTCCAAAGTTGAAAAAATAAAAAATAACGTTTACGACCATCAAACCGCATCCGACTTCACGGTTCGTTCGGATCAAACGAAACGACGCTAGGTGGCGCTCGTGAAAAATAGGTTTAAGAGATTGGCTACTATCCAAAGCTCAAAGGTCAGTTCCGGTTCGCGAATGAAGGCTTTCAACTTTCTTCGACGCACAACCGCAACTTTAATAATGATCAACCGAAGTGGAACGCAAATGCATCATTTTAGAATATGACGTTTTCGTACAAGTATATATATAATTCTAGAAAAAAAACCATCAACATTTCTTTTTGTATGTTCCATAATAGAACATCCAAACAGACGTTCGGAAGAATACGCGTAATGCTATAGTCATTGGTAAAATTTAAGCCATACCCTTCATTTTAACTAAGGGTGCGAGCACAAAGAATGCTTATTACAGGCGCTTACCACTAATCGTACACTAACGCTCCAAGCGGGATAAGAATGCGGCATGCTTTTTAAATGAGGGCACGCACAAAGAAAGCTTAGCCGAGCCATGCTGAGCTTACAAGAAGCGCTTATAAGCTAGCTCCGAAAGCAGATTTAAGACACAGAATGGCACACAAATCACTGGCCTATGTACCGTAAAAACGTGTCCTGCCTGCGCTCATCATGAGATGCTAATGCGCATGTGCAAGGTTTTACGCGGAATGTTTCACCTAGCATAACGCATGCAGTAGCGCCATCAAGCACTGAGTATGCCATCACGTTGATATCAGCGTTCATTGTGCTCCCCAAAGCTGGAAACAAGAAGCTGAAAACAAGTAAGAAAGAAGCTGAAAAAAGCCCGTCGAAAGTAAGCCTTCTTTGTGCTCGCACCCTAAGGCTAATGGAAAAGTATACGAACATTGTGCGAACGAGAAAACACCTGTAGTTCATTTTCATCTACTTGAGAGCGATTAAAAAAGCGCGTTCGAAATGATAAGATTTCAAGATGGCGGCCGGAAGTTGACTTCGATTTCTCGCGCGCGCAAAATGGCGGAAGATCACCGCTCGAATTTTATCTTTTGTTGACGTAGTTCGCGGAGCGGAAAACCCAAAGTTACGAGAGCAGTTAGCAATAAAAAAAAAGGAGAAAAAGCGCAGTTTTTAGTTAAGGCTATACGGCGAGCTTGGGGTAAGCGAAGCAGTCGTATTTCCTTATTTCAATAAAATTCAGCCGCGTGGGAGGCTTCAAGATGCGCGTCGTGGTAATTGCTTCGATGATCGCCATCTTGGGGCCAACGCCACGTTCAAAAATGCCATTCTTTTCGCTAAATTTTCGCTAAAAATCCGACGGCGGCGCAACGTAATTACGCGTAAAGCAATGACGAAATGCACGCGCCGCTACATTTATTAGCGCAAACCAGGAAGGGAGAAAAAGGAGCAACCTTTAGAATATTTCATATTGGCGGATGGAACCGTTTTCGTGTCTACACGCCCGCCTTTATAAGCCATCGGAGTGAAATTGAAGGTACGTTGCTCTCCGATCGGAAAAAATAGGCCAGATCGGTGAAAATCCACACGGCGATCCACCCACCTTTCGAGACTTCTAGGGCCCTAGCAGGCAGGTAGTTGCCCGACAACAAACTGCGGGGAAATAGGGTCAACTCACGAGCACGCTGAGAGCGAACTATTATAGGAGGAGTTTTATACATCCAACGCAAAAATGCATCGGGCAGTCGGAGGGTATTTCGGACACCAAGAAGAATATAGGACCAGAAACGGTCGAAATCAATGATGGGATGAGCAGTCTGGCAACATTAGATCTCACTTCCTGTTATAATTTCAGCCAAGATGGCGTCCGAGGAAATTGAGATTGTGCCTTCTTGGCAGCTATACTATAGAATTACCCTATAACAGCCTGGCAGCATTGGCTGTCATTTCGCCATTTCCGATTTATCACTTGCCAACAAGTGTCGCTTAGCGGTAAGCGTCTGCAATACCACTAAGCGACACTTGTTGGCAAGCGACTGGAATAAGCTTCAACGTGCTCTTACCCTAAAAACGGATTACTAAAAATGAATTTAGAAATGTAACAAAGATGTTTTGAACTTTTTTTCGGATATGCGCATTACAGAACAATCCCGCAATAATCAGAATCTTTAAGGTGATCGGTACTTCAGTGACTGGTTAAAACGAGCGATTTATTTTAAGCTTAAGCATAAATTAATGTTATTACTTTGAAATATTTGAATACACAATTATTCAGGTACAGAGAATAACCAACTGGTTCCTCATTTGTCGCTATTACAATCAGTATAATCTTAACTTTTCGCTAATCCGAATACTCCGCAGCAATAATAAGTATTCTATACTATATTTTCAAAGGAGTAAAAATGCACATGTTGGATTTATGACTTTTTTAACACGAGGGTAAACTTCGCAATTTTAAATACTCTTCGAAGAACTATCGATATTTACTGTAAACCTCTTCAAATCTGAATTTACTATTCCGCGTTCTCGCCACCTGCATTTTTATATGGAAACTGCAATGGATGATATAGTTGAGAGGTACTCGAGTTTGGGAAATTCCCTTGCATATTTTGCGGAAATTGCTCGTTTCCCGAAATAAAAAAAAACATTCGGTCTTACTTAGAAATGCCATTCAGAGATCCTAAAGGATGAACGTTTCCTGAACATTTTCCGATTCAATGTCCTCAGGAAATGCAAGTTAAATGTCAAATAAGATGCGTTTCTCGTCCGCCATAAGTCTCATTTGTTCGATTTTTTATTTATTTTCTTTGATCGGAGAACAAAAAAATACACTTACGAAGATGCCAATGGCACATAATAAACGCGAAGCCGGTGAAAAAGAAATCTATACAATTAAGAAATTAGATCAAAAGATACGCTTCAAAGAAACGGAATTTTAAAAAGGCCATTAGACAACTTACTGTAAATACTGCAGATGTACAACACTTGCATTATTAAAGAAGAAAACATGCTGATAAAAGGATGGCAGCGCCCACTTTTAATCGAATGAAAAATCGTTTTATATTATAAGAAGCGAACTTGATACGTCATGTACGTGCAACAATTAAATGACGAGTAACAAGCGTGTTTTATCATGTTTTTACACGAATTTTTAAAAAATAACCCCTTTATACCTTTTTTCTAAACAAATTCGCAAATGTCAAAACGTCGCTATATTGCGCAGCAAAATCGCGTGGCCTAACACTTTCAGACATTCTAAATCTTCATCATTTATATGTCACTGATGTGTTTTATCCACGTAATCTTCGTTTGCAAATTCTTTCCCCATTTTTGGTTATTAATATTATACATATACTAATTATAACTTTGTAATATAAAAGTTGCTATATACGGCATTGATTTTATGTATAAATAAAAATCGATGCTATGTACAAGTGGCGTAGTATATTAAGATAACAATTAGAAAACATACCTTAGATCCATTTGAAGATAATTGAAATTATTGCGAATAACATATGCACAGAGTGTATTAAAAGATGCTCTCATGAACGCCTAAGAGCGTTCTTAACACATCTCATTTGCTTAAGTGCAAAAAGCTATTCATAAATAATTATTCAACAGCAATATGTTGAAACATCCATTTAAAAGTTTACCAAAACTTTAATCATGTTGGCTTAACATAAAAAATGGAAGTAAGATAATAATGTAAGTGTTTAGCCTACATAGAGTGTTAAAACACTTTATAATCCAGTTTTGATTTCTATCAAATGGGAATATCTTCCAAAATATTTCATTTTTCCTCACTGAAACAATTAAGGCATTTTTCTAAAATTTCAAATTGTATCGTGAAATTATTTTATAATGAATATAGTGAATGCTTATGAACTGAGAATTAAACCGGTTTCTTCGCTGTTCATTTTACAATTTTGAAAATATGAGTATAGGAAAATTTGAAAACAAACATTTTGGAAAATCAGCGTGGAAACACAGTACGCTCATCGACACTAACAGACAACCTGGTAAGTTTTTAACAATTGCAGGATTCTGCAATGCGACCGTATATGCATGCATGTAACAAAAATAAAGCAATAAACATAATAGATGAAAACTAACTCCTGAAAATAGTTTTTGCATCACACCCAAAACGGCCTCAATATACATGTAAGTAGATGTTTCCCGCGTACTTCAACAAAACATTTGATAAAAGCGTTGCCATGGGGGTCGTACTGGTTTAATAGTAGCGAGATAATGCTCGTTTTCTCACGAACAATACTGTAAGAAGTTTCTAAAACTGCCCAGATTCCGAAGGGAAAACCCCCACCAAATTGGGTAAATAAGATTCGTACGACAATAATGTGTATACAAAACATAATAGGCTTTTATGTTTCTCGGAAAGGGTTTCCATGCAAAGAAGAAAACATCTGTTTCAGATCTGCCCCTAGCCATATTTTCTTCCTAAGGTATTTATTTCGTTTTTTAATATAAAAAACAACTGTTATATAACGAGATCGATGGGGGCTCGTAGGAATTTCAAGTAGAAAAACCGCCCCGGAGCGAAAACAAAACCGAAGAAAATCGGATAAAAAGCGAAGATGTAACCAGCTTTTTTTCGGTCGATCATTCATTATTTTTGACACGAAACGGGCCAGCGGTTAAAAAACCTTCAAAAAAATGATAATGGGCCAAATCGATCTACATGTACGTAGAAAACACACGGAAAAATGCCTACCAATTCCGGAGATAATACATGGAAATTGCGTAGAAAATTGCATAGGAAATTATGTGGAAAGTATGACTAACGTAGATTTCTTGAGATTGGCAGGAAAACTCATATTAGTTGGTAGTTATCTGGAAAATTACTTAGGAAGTGGAAAAGTTCAGGGAAGCTTTTATTCCATTCATCGTTCTCTAAAGAGGAAAATCCACGACACGCAACGAACAACGAACCACGAGTTACATGTATATTAGGAAAATCGCAAAATCTACTTGGAAGGAAAATTACATATATATACCGTTTCTAATCAAAAAATGTATGAAATAAAAATAACGCGCAACGAAGTATTAAACTCGAGCTATAGATATGCCAGAAAAATAATTTCATTCCCCATTTCATTGAAATCTTGTAAACTACTTGAGAAATTGGAACAAAGTACATGCATAACGGTCGTTTTCTTCGGTTCGTTATGCTCACAATCAGCTAGCGACTCAACGAGATTAAATAATGCGATTCGCAAAACTAATTTTTTACCAGACAAGCATGGCCGCTTCTAGAGAGCTTCACGGTTGAAGCACCACCTATCGGACGCGCTTGTAACCCAATAAAGGTTGCGCCATTTCAAGCCGTTCCATCCCCACCCCCCTTTCACCTATTGTTTTTCCCTATTAATTCGGCGCACGTTACGATAACCGCACAATAGCATTGTAATGAAATTCATTGGACGCTGGCCATGCAGCCAACGATGACGCATGAATGGCGTGTCCTTCGCAGTTATTCGCGCGCTGGTCACGCGCGAAGCTTGACCTCTTCGCTACGGCTGACCTCTCCTGCCTCATTTGCATGCGACGGACGGAAGGAGGAACCGAGCTGACATTTCGGGAAATTTGAAGTCGGTCGAGCGAAAAATGTCAACTGGATAGTGAGATTGGAGATGAAGAAAATTCAATTGTTTTCTCAGAAAAGAATTGTGTTTACTCGACAGAAATTGATTAGAAATGCCGCTTCAAATGAAGCACGTTCCGTCAAAAACCGAAAGATGAGAACGAAGGCAGGAGCGCCGTTCAAAATCATCGCAAGATGGCAGCAGTCATGCCGGGAAGTGCGAGAACAAGTGGAGATTACCAGCATCACCTCTTCCTCGTGGTTTAATGTGCACAAACTTTGTTTCATGCACAAAATGATTAATATAACAGGGCCGGCACTCAGGCAAACTTTGCGAATCACACTTTGGAAGTCGTGAATGCTTACATTTCTTTGAATATTTTTTTTTAAACCAACTACACTTCTGCTAAAGTGCGATTCACAAAGATTCCACCTGAGTACCCTTATTGTTTAAAATTACTTTCAGGCGTTGTGAAGAAGGTGAATACGAAACTCATATACGGTGTATTAATTTGGTGTTGAGGTTCCCGAGATATCGCATTATGTATATGCAAATATTCCAACTTTGGGCACTTTTCGTTTAGAATTTTACCTTTCGCTACAACGCTGCAGGCAATTGCAATGCAGTGCACGTGTATTTATTTTTTGCATTTAATTATCATTTTTGAGAGAAACAACATGACCGTTTTTGAAGTTGGAGCAGATTACTTCAACAGGAAATTACGTTCCGCTACCTCGATATCCCGCAATAAAATCGATAGTGAGGAAGCCATATTTCACACGCGCAATATACAGCAGAGTATACAAGGGCTTTTATGGATTTCTAGATTTGAGATTTATTTCCTCGATATACACACGCACGTCGCTGAAGAGGATGAAAAACACGTGTTTAGGATCGATGTCAATTTCATCGGAAGAAATTTTTTGTTGCATCAGCGTTGAAAGCGGCGCGTTTCTGTTGACATTTTTTCCCCTAGATGCAACGATGACGTTGGGAAGTCGATCGTGTTTTTTTTCATCCCGTTTTTGTTTGTTTTTGTTTCATGTGATTTTGGAGGCGGGTCTGGTCTCGCGAATGATAACTCCGTTATACGACCACTTTAATCCCACTTTTATGGATTTTATTTACGAACGAGCTAGCTCATCGATTTCGCCGGCCTAAAATCAAAAGTGGCGCGCCCCCTCGCGGCGACATCTTTCGCACTTAGCGCCGTAGCTCCAGGCCGCAGATGGCGCTGAAAGCCGCGCCGGAAATCGTAGTGCATTTGTGGAAACGCTGGAGAATTTGTGTATACTACCATTTATGCACAACTCCGAAGAAACCCAGTTAGAAAAGTTAGGTGTTCAGGGATTGAATGGGACTTACGCAGAGTTATGTAAAAGCAGGCATCGCATTACGTTTTCATTGAATTATCGACTCAAAGAACGTGCCGTCAGGCGAATAGTCACGTGATGCCGGTGTGAAGAAATTTTTGGTTGGCAACATTTTTAGTAAACAATCAACATGTTAAACCTATGCCCGTCGTCTACTCCTTCATTGGTTTGATAGATATTTTTTTATATTTCAGTATTTTTGAATTATTGGAGTCATCGTAAAATCTTTTTGTATCATGCAAGCAAGTACAGGCATCATAGTTCAGAAATACTTAAAAAGGTCGCCATTTCAATAACATTAAAACAGAATATAAAATCCAGTGTTTATTATTCCTCACATAATGTAAAAATACTGAAATATATACAAAAAATTAGAAAATATTGTCAATTTCGACAATTATCTATGAAAAACAATAAAGTAGCAGACGACGTGTGACTGAAAATGCTGCCAACCAAAAATGTTTTCACAATTACGTCTTAATGACGCGATCTTAATGACGCGTCTTAATGGACTTCCATTGGCCACACTAGAATTTTATACCTGTCCTTACCATGGTCAGAAATAATATACAAAGTTATTTTTAACATACATGTACATGGTATTTATTCTTCACCGTTTCAGTCGTGTTACGACCATCGGAGACCCCTTGTGACAACTTCCCCCACCCCCATTGGAAGTGATGGCCATGTAGTTTACCAAGGAAGGTTTCACAGAGTATATAATTCACCATTGCTTTTCCCAAACCTCCTCATTACCCGGGTTTCGGGACCGGCAACAATAGCGAAATACTTCACTATACGTGACTGGGGAAAAACCCTAAGACATACCTTGTACATGTAGCCTACTGTATGCTTATTTTCGGTTAGGAAAATATGGCCATATCAATACATGAACATTCATGCCCACGCCATTTTTTCAGCAAGGATGTACAAAAAATGCTATTTTGAACGATTTAAATTTGTCTGAAATCCTGGACGCCAGATACGTACAGATACAGGTAGGTAATCGTGAAACTCCACTCAACAGAAGTACAGATGTGCATGTATTTTTAACTACTCATAAATAGTTGAAGTGGATAATATTGTCTGAAGCAGGATAGATAATGGTCAGATACACGTGAAATTGTATATGGGCTTGACAAGGCGAAGAAAAATGCATCGGTGTCTGGAGAATAAGGACAAATAATGGAGCACCGTGTTTTTGACACTTAGTGGCGGTGCCACGCGATATGGGTAAAAAACAACAACAATGAGGATATATTGAACATCGAAATGAAAGGTTGTCATGTTTTATGTAAAACATAAAATCTTAAAGCTATCCATGCTTAGCCTTTCTCCGAATCGACGTTAGAGGTGGCGAGGTTCGTCCATATTTGATGATCAAATGTGGAAGCGGGAGAATTACGACACACTACTTATGAATGTCCCCTATACAAACTATTACTATTTTTCTTCGTACATGTACAGCTAAACACGGTGTTGGAGTAATGACATCTCTTTCCCTCGACAAGAATATCGTGGAATAATTTCGTAGAAATAAATCTACTCTCAGGTTTATGTTCGCCAAAATACCAAAGGTTGTCGCGTATCGAAAATCAATTGAAAAACGCAAAATGATAAAAATCTTCCTCGGAATCGTGAATCAATTTCAATTTGTCATCGGTTTGATAATGCGACGTGCAAACTGGATTTCCTCGCAATTCGGCTTTGTGCAGAATTCTGGGAGATCATAACAAAAATAGATTAAAAAAAATAGTCAAAAGCATGCTTTTTTCAATACAAGTTGTACGTGATTCTACAACTAAATTGTATAAACATACATGGAAGTTAAAAGTTAAAATAAATTTGAAAAACATATTACCCAACATAACTTTCTCATTTCTTAATGGTGCTTATTTCAGTTGTGTCGCTCGACTGGTGGCAGAAAACGGAAACCTTCAGGTTGGCCAGCAAGCATGCGCAGTGACCTTCTGGGAGGGCAGAAAGCATGCGCAGTGACCTTTTGGGAGGGCAGCGAACATGCGCAGTGAAAACTGGAATAATCGCCCAACTGGTGACAGAAAACTGAAACCTTTATGCCTGATTCCCACTGGACAGAAATCTTCCTTCTGCAGGTGTGGCGCATGCGCACTTTCATCAGTTGCATTCTGCTCTCGGTAGGTGGCGCTACAGCTCAGCCGAATTTATGCTAGCGTTTTATTTAGAACCTGGATCTATTTCTTCTGCTTGCTCCCGATTTTACGCATGCGCACTCCAAGATATCGGCCATATTTTATTAACCAACGAAGGCTATAGAGTGGAGCAACATTGATAAAGTATATCCGGTGCGTCAGTTATTTAACAAATGCATTTCCACGTTTTTTTGGCATCTTATTATATTTATAGGAGCATCCATTTTTAAATGTGCAGAGGATTGAATTTTTAAATTCAAAATTGAATTATCTTTTGCACGTTATTAGCTAGAGCGCTTTATTTTTTTCAGCTGATGAAATGTTGCCCAGTGGGAACTGGCAATCAGCAAATCTGCAGCAGCTTGAGCAGACGAATTTATTTCCCCGCTCATTCTGCCATGCAGTGTGAATAAGGCATTAGTGAGGGCAGCGATCATGCGCAGTGAAAACTGAAAAAAAAAACACCACCGTGTTTTGAAAATGTTTAATTTTTAAAATTATTTCTATAATTATGTCTATATACATGTACGCGTATCTTTAGAAGGTTTGTGTAGAATTCGGTCGGGGATAATTTATTTGGTAAATATCATGGCAGTGCAATTTTGCGCATTACATGCATATCAAACTTTAGGAGTACAGTATATTTTAAACACTACAGAAATACAGAAAAAAAATTCAATATCGATAATTGTGTTCATATATATATATACGTGTTGTTACACAAAACAGGATTTCAATTTAGAGTAAAAAATACATGCATTTTTCCACCACCTTTTGAGTTCACGTTGCGAATAATTTCAAAAGTCATTCTCGGAGTATTAATATCGAAGTCATTTTCTCCGCATTTCATTATTGATAAAGGAGAAATATAGGAAGCTGTCTTATCTATTCACTTAGCTTTCCGTGAACTGAAATATTATATTGAGGAAAGCCACAAATTATTGATGCGCAGTTCCTCCAATCGAATATATTTCAGTTAATTCAATTTGCCCGCTGTAAAGGACGGCGAACAGACAAGAGCCTATTTTGTCCATTTTGGATTAGACAACATGTTCAGTCGTACGAACCAATGGCGAACAAACAAGCCACTAATGACTAATGTAGAACGACTAGAAGGAAAGATCGGAACCGTGGAAAAGGAGCCATCCAGAAATGATGCAATCACAAATTTCCCGTACTACCCCCCTCCCAAAAAAAATAATGTTATCACGTTTTGTTTCGTTTGTCAGTTAGTACACCACTAAAATAATAAGTTTATATGTAAAACGAAAAGTTAATGTGCTGAAACATACATATAAACACTTGTAAAATGAAACAAAATTAAGCATCAGTCCAGCATGGACATTTTGCCCAGTCACTCAAGTTTTAACTAGTGGCAAACCATGTGGTTGAACTTCCACATTTTCAGGTAGCCCAGTGACTTCAACCTCATCTTCATCTAGCCATTCAACATCGTCCTAACCTGTAATAGTCGTGAAGCCACCTTAAACATACAAGTTTTTAATTATGCATTTAGAGTTAGTGCATAACTATAAGCTTACAAAGATTTACCTGTTAAAACATTCTTTAAAACGCATCATTTCTCCTTGTCCTTTAGCTGCAATTCGGACAGACCTGGTTAATGTAACTACTGGAGCTGATGACAAATGTTATGTTTACCTTTTAGTATTAAAGGTGCACACTTTTTAGAGCATTTTAAAATAACTTTACATAGAACACGATGTTTTCTCGCTGATCGATTTTACACTTGTGACAAATACTGAGCCAAACCACTCGCTCTTTCAAAAATTGACTCAGATTGTCTCGAGTTCGCTGTCCTTTATATGGCTAGTTCACGTTGGTCACTTGTGTTTATCATGCAGTTCAAGCACATACGAGGACATGTAAGTTGGTCATTGTTGAGTTTTATTCGTTAGTTGGTAGATTGGCATATTATTTCATTAAGTACGTCCTTCATCTTCAGAGCTAATGGTCAGTGCTGATCAATAAGTAATTGGCGATTTGGCCTTAATTGCATTTCTGTCCTTTAATAGTGTTTCTTCGTCTCATTTTGGGTCACTAGAAATTCTTCTCTTGGACATCACGCCAGGAAAATAATCTCGCGAGATGTCTTTTCATTATACCAAGTGCGGTCTAGCCAAACGTATGCAAAAATAAATCAAAGGAAACATGCTGATCACTGATGTCCACATGCCTGGAAGTTATGATTCGGAGTAGTCATTAACTGACCAGCACTCAATCAAATAAAGTCTGATGATGACCAGAAAAACTAGCTTCATTTTCTGATCTGGAAGCCCAATAACCTATGCAGGCATCATCAAAATCGAGCTATGCTCTGTGATGTATTGCATGATAATCCTCACTTAATTCACTAGTTTTAAAATTGATGAGCAAATATGATCACGAGCATAATAACATCCTATGCTAAACAGATCTGACATCTGGCCAGATATGGTTAATTGTGATTTTTCTAAAACAATTCCCGTTTTTTTTACCATTATGGGTATTCCAGAACGGCGCAAACGAATGCGACACGTGTTCGATTTTCACGGTGCACGGTATTTATCCGAAATTGTTCAAACGTGGTTAAAATGAATTCCATGGCCCCCCTTTCGTAGAGAACGGCACTGCCGACCTTTCACCTCGGAAATAGCAGTATTTGCATAAAAAGTCAATTTCGATCTGAATGCAACATTCAGTGGAGAAGAACGCGCGCAATATAGACGAAGTAGACTGGTTCTCATAAAAGTAATTTAGCAAACACGTGGTCGCGTGTAAATAAACACGAGTGGGGAAGGTAAACGACAGCAGCGCGTGCGTGGAACGTTTTGCATTCCCCACGTTGCGTCGAAGCGCGTGCGAAATGAAAAAAAAGCACGTGGCGTTCTGTAAACAAGGCGATAGCCGCGGGAGTCGTATTTAGACCAGGAGCGTGTTTTTGGCGGATGTTGATGCGAAAATAAACCAAAGAAAAATCAAAATATTTGTGTTAAAAAAATGCGCATTAGTCAATCAGGATTGGATGCGAAAATCGCGAATAGCGGCATCTGGTGGTGAATCTTCATATTTGTTTACTCGAATTAGCTAATGAATGAAAATTTTAGATTGGTGCATTTTCAACTCTTAAAATTTAAATGGCAAAACCATTGGTTGAGGGAGTTTATTTAGGTTATTTTGGTCGTAGCAACAAATCCTTCGCGAGGCAGTGGAGGGCTGGGGATTTTCCTAAGTCTACCTCCTTAATAAAATTGGATTAATCTAGCAATAAAATTAATTGCCGCCATTTCGTTTCTATGTATGCCGAACACTGCGAGGTTTTATTAAGTCTTAAATTGTGTTTACCGCCAAAGCAATCAGCTGTTGTTGCAATTGCTATTCCAGGTCAAACGAAGGTATTCCAAACACATGCGCGTTCCAGACGCGTTCATTACAAACGGACACGCAAAAGGAACGTTCGAAACACGTATTGAGGGAAAAGGTAACATGTTTAAGTGTTTATAACATTACTTTTTACACGGTCTAATGTTCACTTCTCCGCGACGGTAACCAATCGCAAATTCAGTGAAAATTTCAGAAACTATACAAAATGGCCTACCCGAAATAAAAATCGTCCCAACCAACTCACAGATAACCCTAAACGGTACTCAAATCATTCCAACTGCTAAGCAGACGATACCAGCAATCACAAGCAGTTTTGAATAACAACGAAATAATAAACAACGGGCTTATATGGTAATCCCAACCGATTTTTAAATTTTTCTTTAACAGTTGGTAATGTATAATAGCAACTAAAAAAAATGGAGGCCTTTAAACAAGATGAGGTCACGACCTCGTCAACCATCTTCTAGGGTTTGAATAGCGATATAAATGCATTTCGTATATAATATAAAATCCCATTACGAGAGAACATGCATAATAGATGCCATTTTAATATTTTCATAAATTTAGGCAAAAATTGCAGAGAGGATGCGTAATGGCTGCCTTTGATCGGATTTTGTTCAATCGATATCCATCTCAAGTTTTCCTTCTTTTTTCCCCCCAAAAAAACTAATGCGTCAACTGAATTTCCTCTGTATTGTAAAAATATGAGGGCAAAAAAGCTGGCATTATACCAAGCTTCCAGACATTTCCCTTCCCACTTTTTTCCGAATAAAAGCAATACAATAAAAAGCTATCGTGTAGGAGTTTTACGAAAAGTTGTCGAGTGGCGCCACCTCTATCATCCACAGCGCCGTAGTTTTTTTTATCGTCAATATCGCATTTGGTCACAGATGACAATCATAACTGCTTATAAAAACTTATAATAAAGTTATTTAACGCCACTTCTGAAATCTACGTGTATATTTGCTCTGCTGGAAACATTTTTGAAGTCATTTGGAATGCATTTCCTAGTCACCGCAACATTTGACCACATGCAGAAAGTACATGCACGTGTAATACGTACAGTAAACTATTCTAAATATTTTCTCCAAGCATTTCCATTGGGAATAAACGATTCTAAAATAAGTACAGGACATATGAATAACATGAATTTAAGACGAAGTTGTATGCCACCTGCGCATGCGTTGATGCTACCAGTGTTTGCCCCAAATCAGGGTGCCCTAATTTTCCAAAAATAAACATTGGCAATACATGTTGTCCTGCCTAGAGGGCAAATAATGAAAAATATAAAAAATTCATTTCACCAAGTCATCATGAAATAGACGCGGTTAATTAAAAAAAGGCAAGAAAGAAATAAGATTCAAAAAAATGCGAAGCTAACTCCCGTGATGCATCACGTCAAGAGTTAATTTAGATGCCCGCCCGACGAACCGAAAATTTAATCAAGGAAAATCAGCAAACAAACTCTCGTGCATTTTATTTCACTCGTAATCAAAAATCTACGATCTTGGCCACTAAGGGGCGCAGCAGTTTTATTTCACCTTTTGAAATTCAGTTACATCTATTCAGACGTGTTAGAGACGTGTTTACTGAAGATGTCCCATGTTCGACCTCTGTTATTTTAAAGTGTGCATGCATTTGCATGTTCGACTCTTTAACCTTTAACAGGTTAACGGGTGATTTATCAATTGGCAATTTAAAAATGGGGCGCAGCCAACTGTTAAAAATCAAGTATTATACTTTGAAGGAAGTAAAAAAAAAGGACGCAAACTTCTCCATCAATTACCGATTCATTTGCATTATTTATGTATTTTTTAAATTTTACAATTATTTGCATTCGGTCGATTAACCGCTAATGATGTTTCCAGATTAAATTAACCGCGTTTTTTCCCGTCTAAATATTTAATTACCGTTCGGAATAATATTAGCATGAGAAAACACAATTAAGGCGACGACCAATTAGCTACCGATATTTAATCTACTTTCAACGTCGAGCTAATGCATTTCCTATGCCTTTTTTTGGGCCGCTTTTTTCCTATCAATTTACCGAAGCGCCGCCTGATGGCAATGATATTTAAACGGAAACGCATTTTTGTTCAACTTGACTAATCAGCTAGGCCATTACTTTGGAAATCAATACCCAAAATAATTAGTTTCTGGGATTGCTTTACAACGGGTATAAGGTTGCAAGACCGATTTCGGACAAAACTATAGGAGATTATAAAAAAACCAGAATTTTTTCAAAGGAAAAGTTTGAAAATACACGTACAGTATAAGGATTGCGAGAATATAATTTTTATTGCTGAAATGTCCCAACAAAGTTAGGAAATATACAAGAAATTCCGGAAAATGTACGACAAAAAAAGTTACTACAAAATTGAATGAAAGTTAAGAAAGCTTCCAAAAAAAAAATTCTCAAATTTAATAGGCAATCTGGACAACAGAAATCATTATATTTATAGGAAACGCCGATAAACATTAATAATTTTAACGGAAGTTTAGACCAAAACATATATGGTTTCATTAAAAAAAAGGAAATACAGAAGAATAAATTTAGAAGGCCTCAACAAAAAATTACACAAAATACAGGAAGATTAAGATTCAAGCTTATAGCAAAATATAATCAAACAATTTAGAAGATATGGATCTAATCACCTTGATAATACATCATGTATGAACATTTCTTATAATATTGGCAAAAATAAATTGGTATCCCAATAATTGAAAGTAACTTAAGACGAATTTTCTATCAAAACATCGACCAGATGTCTATAAACGTGTATTCCCAAACAGCATTTCAACAAAGTGCGCGCTGCAACGGGGATTGAAACCAAAGCAAATATTATGGTCACTATCGGACCTCCAGCCGAACGCTTGACCAGCGGTCGCTCATTCGGGACCAGTTGTTCGGGACGCAATTTTAATGTCAATATTTAACTTCTTCTCACTAAATAGCCTACGACTAAAATGTACTCCAGCCATCAGTTGTGTTTTTTGTGCGTATTTACAGAGTCGACAAAACCTTTCTAGCATTTCGCAGTGAATATATAAAATGTTGACAAAATGCGACCTAAAACTGGTAAGGCGAACGAATACAAGGCTCTTTCGGTCATCTTTAAATCAATTTTATTCAGTAAAATTAGTCTTCGCACAGCCGTTCATGCACGCGCAACTCAATAATTACAGACATGTGCTCTCCGCGTGGCCGCCTCCATTCACACCTAGTGGCCATTTTCAGAAGGACAAACAAGGAAAAATATCCCTTTTAAATTTTTAATGTGAATAACATGCACATGTATGCTTAATGATCTTTTTTTTTCTAACATAAAACTAACCAACAACAAAGAAAGGAGCGCCAACTCATTCTCATATTGGATTTATTCGATAACAATGAGAAATAAGAAGCTCGATTTTACGAGGAATCAGGCTTACTGTTTTCGAGCAATAATAAAATGGAAAAACGAAAACTCATGCTACTATAGATTTCAAAAGGAGTAAACGTAGCGAAACGAAAATGGATCGATTTCTTCAAAAGTTTGAATTAATGAATAAATTCGATATCAAAAGAAATAAAATTAATGTACTGACATCTATAAGGCTTTCCCATATACAGTGTAGTATTTCCGTCTATAAGATCTTACACACGCTGCAATTGAAATAAATATCCTAACCAAGAAGTGCTGCTATCCAGCTATAACCATGCAAATTAACCAAAAAGCGGCGCGAAGTGATCCCATAGACACGCAGCAATGTTTGTTAAAATTTCTACAAGTTAATACCGTTTTAAGTCGGGTACACACTAGCCACCAAACCAAAACTAAAAACCACAAACCCCAAACTTTCAACGTGAACTAGTTT
>JAQGAO010001871.1:0-22111 GCA_034697705.1 Ommatoiulus sabulosus | reverse complement strand
GTTTTCAAGTTTTGGCCACTAGGCGCCGCCACATGTCACGCGCGCTTGCGCAGATCTAATTGAAAGGGACTCTATTAAAGGCTGTATTTCCAATGCAACGACGCAGTACAAAAACGGTCGTCGCTCATGCGCAGATAATAATTTTTGCGTAAGACGTCATACAGTTCTTTGCTTATCTAGCCACGATTTGTTACCGTTCGGCTATTCAATCTTCTATAAGGTTTTTTAAAAATGGCGACTTATTTCGGAGAAGTTCTGCCGGTGTCATCTCGGGCTGTTGATGAAGATGAAGAGTTGGAAGATGAAATTCCAACTTCAGATTGCCAGAAAGAACGGTAGAACCCTTTACGAATTAAATATAATTGAATTCAACACATGCATGTCACATAATTTCGACGTTATCCATTTTACAAACGGCATGTTGTGCGAGCTAGCAATATGGCGCAATATTTGGCATGACTTTCAAAATATCAAATCGCACGTGCTTCTTTTACGATTGCTTTACGTTGGCGAAAAATATTCTTTCTACTGTATATATTTATTATTTATTTAAGAAATTGTAATCACAAAATATTAAAAATTAAGAGGTAACTTGATGTTCTAGCTGAAACGATTGGCGTCATGCTACGTGTTGCTTTTATATTTTCTAGAGATGTCATCGTACACTGGGGTACGACAGTTAATAAACTTTCAAATAATAAAATCGACTGTCAAGTAGTGATTGTTGGAATTGATCAAGTAGCTTGTGGTAATTGACCTGTGTTTTATAATATGTACATTTCGCCATGCAGTCTTGTACAAATTAAGTTCATATATACACTATACCTATCACATATGTTTTCTTTCAGGATTTTTACAGAAGCATTACGTCGCGAGTAACCACCAGCCTGTCGGGGTCATTTCCTGTGGCTTAAACACTAGTGACCGCAATACAGTATCTCAGAAAACATTAACCGACAGCTCTTGCTTCATCTATCAAATAAAAATGGGAGATTCTTCCGCATTAGTCGTTCTATGGCACCATTCAGCCACACCATTTCAAGCGTTTACCGTAACAAAAAAGGTTTATATTCACGCGCTAAATTAGTGCTCTGACGTTTTAGATAGTTAAGACTTTTTTGGATCCTCATTTTGGGATTGACTATATTAAGGATTAATATATTTATTATTAGCTTTTTCATGATCTGGCATCAGACAGCCTAGAAGCTTACATCATCACAACAGTTCACATCAGCGAATACAAATCAGCTGAGCGAGATGGCTTGACTGTCCCTTTGGTTCGTTGCTTGGTGACAGATGCCAAAAACGAAGAAAGCCTCATCTTTCCAAAACTGGAGGTGCCTAATATATTAACGGGACTGTCAGCAAATGGTAAATTCCAAGGCTAGCTTTTTGTCACAAGTTTCACCGCTCCCTAGACACCTGTTAATGAAGTGCATAAATTTTTCATCAGTTCTTACTCACTGTCAAGTTCACAACATTCCCGCCAAGCTCTTCGTAAATTACGTCGAAGTCAATTCCGCTGATTCTATAAATTTAAACGCTTTCTCACCGTTGTTATCACTATTACCGCTATCAAAGTTCGTTAAGGTTAGTGCACTTGCTGTATATTCGATGTGATCGAAAATTCAATGCAAATAGACCATACCCAGCATCGATGCGAAATTACCTAACTAAATTTTGTAACTTTCACACAAAATTCACCAATTCCCGACTTCTACATTGATACTTAAAATCATTTGCCAAATATAATCTGTACTGGATTTGAGCTGAATTTTCGATCATCCACTTGAAATGAACATAAGGAATGAATCTGTGTAATTTTTGATTATTAGGATCAAACAACCAAGGAATTCCAGCAGTCGCTGCCACCGATAAAGGATTGCGGACATCTGTACCTATAAATATAAAACATTTTAAATAAATAAAAAAAAACATTCTTTTCGCCAATGCAAATCCTGATTTTTGTTGAATTTTTTCATTTATTTTTCGAGGGCATTCACACAAAAAAATTATACTTTGTCAAGACTATGACTTCAAGATAATAATAACAATATCGTCGATAAATTAATATTCACAGAATCAAATAAGCGTGTACACAATCTCCATGATAAGAATAATTTCAGTTGGATTTTTAAAATAGGATTTGTACAATGCGGTTAAATCGCCCACGTTTTATCTCATATCTATTTACACAATAAACGAAGAGAGCTGGTTGGTTGGATCGGAAGCTGAAAGATAATCTGCTGGAAATTGAGCCGAGAACCTTCCATCAATGGATGAACACGGGTGCCAAGTAAGGAACGACAGCATTAAATAATAACGAGTGGTGGTACAATTGAGATTTGTTAGCTAAAAGCAAACTGCAGTGATTAGTCTTTCAATAAAGCCAGTTTCCAGCATTTCTACAGTTGTCAACACCTTAACACTGTGCCTTTGGTGCTGTCACTTACATGTATAATCGTAAAAGAATCCTACATGAGAGAGATGTAGCGACATCCAACAATTTCATCCACACAAATAACAAAGCTAAATTTCTTTTTCTGACAAAATATATCTTTTGACCTCATGTTTTCATGGTTCTAAAATAGAGCAATTTTCTCTAAACATGAGATGTATTCCAGATTGCATCGTAGTGAACAACTGGTTTTTTTAAATAACCAAATGCTCATAGCCTCATATTTTTTTCTGCAAAAACAAAAATGCTGCTAAAATCGATTATTTTTCCACTTTTTACATTCTTATTGACGTGCATTTTAAAAGCAATTTAAACAAAGATTAAGTTCATCACAATCATGGCTCACATCAGCGAATACAAATCAACGGACTTGACTGTCCCAGTGGTTAGTTACTTGGTGACAGAAGCTAGGAAAACTAGTGCATCTTTTTTGAAACCTCATTGAAGCACGTTTTTAACGCTATACAATTGATCAGTTTCCCCTAGTCCTGAGATTATCTTCAAGGTGGCAATACCATAAGCATCTTCTTAAGGTGTGAACAACTATAGCACCGTGAAAATAAATGGCAATCGATGGACACAAATACTAACATTATTTGTTAGGGAAAGTAAAGCAACTGACGTACTTCATTATGTTCACCATGTCTGGATAAAAAATCGCCAATACTGAATATCTTGTAGGCAGTGAGATAAAAGTGAAAAAAATTCGCTTCATTTTTATAAAATCGAAAACTTTGTAAAAATTTCATTGAAATTAATTGCGATAAAATGGAAGAGTAAATTAGACGCTTCCCAATTCAAAATAAAGAAAAAAACCTTTGGTGAAAATAGTGAAAAAAAGTCAATTAAAATGGTAAACGAACGTTATGAGCTCTTACTCGTTTATCTCAATTTTGATAAAACCACTACAAAAGCAGCTCAATTTTTTTCAATTTCTCATGTCATAACAATAAAAAACAGGTTATGAAATATTCTCACATAGGTTTAGCATGGTTGGGAGTTCTTGTACAGGTTGGTGTTTGAGTTTAGCCCTGGACTGGACAAAACACTGCTGTTAGGATCGAAGAAATATTCACTCGCGCAAGTCCACCAGCTTTCAAGATGTACCAAATTTTGATATGTGTGATGGAAAAACTAGTTAGAAAGCCAGAAGCGCACGTTCACTTACATAGTAAGACAACAGTACTATACATCGACCTGTACAGGTTCACTGCAATGGCCGGTGTATGGTACATGTACGCCATCAAGTGAGCTCGTTTGCCAGCTCATTCTGGTGCATGTACTCTAGAAAAAGACGGATTGAAGGAATTTTTTTGACCAAAAAACATTTTATCTAATGCTCTCGTGGAAGAACGACAAAATGAAGGTGTTCAGTGAATCGATCGCACGACAATATAGCGTGGATTAGCTTCACGGGCATCAGTCAGGTTGGATCGTAATCTGGCGACGAACGAACGGAAGTTAACGAAAGCACAACTCGTTCCACGTGGCGAGTGCCAATGAGTGAAAGAGGGCTGTCTAGTTTTATACAATGGAAATATGAACACCGTAATTAGTCTATGGGAAGGATATGATGCAGTTATTAGGCAAATAATGAAGGCAGATCATGTTAACGTAATGATGGTAATAAAATAAATTAAAAGATTTGAGTTAAATTTTTTTAAAACATGCATCCAGGTTTGGTTTTTTTTATTGTATTTCTTGTTGGATTCAAACGTGTGAATTCAAACAGAAATTTTCGTTAATTCCATTGCCTACCATTTGGGGAAACTGAGTTTGATTGCAAATATCGAAAAAACAATGCATTTTAGCGTCCGCACACTGAAGTACAGTAAGAAGTAAAAAACCCAGTTAAGTGAAGTTGTAAAATTTAGCAATCTGAAATCTAAAATTTAGGAATCCACTCTTGACTAAAACGTCTATTTAACGTAATGAGAGGAAAATTACAGGGGAAGTTTCAAATTTATGACAAAAGTACAGTGTTTGTTTTGTGACACGTGAACAATTAATGGCTGAATGCAGAATAGACACTAGGTGCCAAACCCGCTTAATCATAAAATTGGAAAGGCGTTCAAACAGGCTTCAGACTCGATTAGTGCGGATTAACGAACGTCCACTAAATGGTCAAACGTGGATTGAGCAAAGCTATTTCAGGAGATGATCCCCTGTTATTTGCCTAGTACTGCAGACACATAGACCTAACTAATCACCATTGAAACACTGATAAATAAGGATGGGTAGGGAAGGAAGTTTCACATTTTTACAACAAATATTTATAATTTAACCACGAGAGGCGCTTCCGGTCGTGGCATACACCGGTTTCCAGAGCACGGCGCTAGCTTTCTTCACATCCAGTTTCTTGTCGAAAATTTCATCTCTTTGGAAATCGCTGAAAAAGGTGAGCACCGTGAAGGCGAATCCATCTCCGTGGGCACATTCCTTCCTTTTCCAGTATCACCGTGATTTTGCCATTTAACAACGCGCACACTCACGGCATCATCCTTTGCATCATTATGCCAATCACTAAAAACATCTAAAAGTCGTAAGTAAAGCTCATTTCAAAAAAATGCGTCGATGTGCCACGCATTAAACTCACCGACGACACGTTAACATTTCACCCCGCTGGCCTCCATGTATTATTGGCGATGCAAGCCGAATGGGGTTAAAATATTATCATTTTTTCTCCGAAACGCTTCTAAAACTTGAATAGTTTGTTACAGACCCGCAATGCCCGCTCTGCTGACGAACTGAACAAATTCGTGGCATCTCCTTACGTTATGGACTTGGAACAGACAAATGAAAAGAATTCCTCGGATTGCAGAACCTCCTCGCCAGGTGAAGATTTGCAATTATGCTATTTAGTGGATGAAGTTTTCATTCACAAAGTTTTGCAAGGGCAGTTTCATTCACAAAACTCGAGGTTGGCATTCCGACCGGTAAGAAACCATCGTGAGGCGATATTTTCCACAATTTCCCGTGTTTTTCTACGCTTTCATCGATCTTTTCATTGACACCGAAGCGACGATGGTTGCATGCGATCTTTGGGCGACATCAAACCTGAGCAAACGCCCCAGCAATCCCCAATTTCTGACATGATTTCGACTAATTATGCCCAGCCTGCACTCTCGTAACTTGGCGATCGCCCGCTGTTGCTAGCTTATGACTCCACAGGATAGATGGGATTGGCTCCCCTGATGGGCAGTGGATGAGCCTCCGTGTTCAACACCCATTTGTCGAGTGGGATCAAGTCATCGTCCGAAAACAGGAGGTAAAGATACTTTAGAGTTTCGGCGAGGAAAAAACTCTGCTGAACGTCATCTTTGGCCGGAGGAATTTGGTAGACGTTCTTCAGCCCTGAATAGCCACCTTCCACTTTGCAGTGCTTGTCGATGGCCTAAAAAAACAAGTTTTAATTACAGGCACTAATGGATGATTGATCAAAAGATTTCTCTAACCAAGTTCAAAGAAAAAAGGAGCTCTACATTATTTAAACTAGGAAAATATTTTTAAAAAGCAATTTTACATCACCAAATATTGTCACTGAATCTTTGGGGTAATGACCTCTTTAAATAATTGTTTGCCTAATTAGACTATGATAAACATTATTACCTCAGCAGCTTCCCAACCCCATTGGCGGTACTTGGGATCATGAGTCAACCTCCACATGACGAAGTACGTCTCAATGACTTCAGGCCTCAAGATATAATACTTTTCGTTTTGTTTGAGCGCTTTGGCTTCCAAGCCTTCCATAAAACGGAAAGCTTCGGGACCTAATTTGGTTTCTGTTTGAATAAACAAAACGGATAAAATAATTAGTAATCATGTGACAACATAAGCGTTTCACCATTAACACTTAAAAAAAAACACCTCAAAATCCTCAATTGCAAAGTTTTACCTGATCTATCGTACGATTCGTGACATGTATTTGCGATGTCCTTTGCCAGTCCCATATAATGCTCCGATTTTTCGTTTTCCAGCGACTGGGCCCCCAGAGCAAAAAGGCCACCTAAATGAATGAAATGTGTAAGAATGTTAATAAGAAAACTTTACCCAAAAAAATGGGAGGTTCTTAAATTAAATATTTGAAAATGAAACTGTGAATGCACATTTTTCTTAATAAAAAAAATTTTAAAAACATAATTGGGTGCGTAAGCTAATTGGAGTAAATAAATTTTCAAAAAGGAGTACTGAATTAGAAAGCTTCAAATTAACTTAAAGTTCATAAATAAATTATGCCATTAAAATGCTTCCAATTCTTATAAAAACGACATCATTTGGAAATTTTTTTTTTAAATATCAGCTTAAAATCTAAAAAAAAAAATATATATATAACGTAAAGAATGGAAACAAAACCACGCACCTGAGAAGCAAGCCAAGTGGTCCATCTTGTGTTCGATTTTACCATACTTCATATCTGAAAAATACTTCAAACCGCCCTTGGAAGTCTGCAAGAGCTTTTTCTCCACAGCCTGTAGACAAGAACAAAAATGGACATGTTAATGATTCTAAATGATCAAGCAAACTAAAGCGCATTGAATATCAAGCCAGACTTACCTCAATGGCTTCATCGTACATTTTGCGGGCTTCACCATCGGTTTTTCCAGATTGAATCCAAGCTTTAAGCAAATATTCATAGAAACTGTCACCAAGAGCACCGACGGACATATGCTCTGAAAGAAAAAAAGTTAAATAAGTATTAAAAACGTCAAGAGAAAACGTCAATGCAGACTACATTTAAAAAAAAAGTTAATAAAGAACTTACGTTGACCCCATCGTCCAGTTTTTGGATTCAAATAGTTGGGATACATGCCATCGGGTTTATCTAGTTTCTGCAAGACTTCTCTTATTTTCAAGACCTTTTCCGAGTAAACGGGATTGCCGGTGATGGCGCTTAGGTAGACGAACTCGAGGTGCATAGTCCCAAATTCGGCCAAAATTGAGCTGGAACCTGACGCCCAGGCATAGTTTTTACCAGCACCCCTAAAAATATTAAAAATTGCTATTAATTAGATTAAACTTAAGGAGCAAAAATTCCCCATTTTCAAAAGTGCATTTATAACTATAAAGCAGTTAGCTGTCAACCAAAATTCAGCAAGATTAGCGTGCAACTCCCAAATTTCCTTCATAACTCTTGAAAATCCAAGGAAGGGGTTTCGAAAACATCAGAAACAAAATTATCCCATCAAGAAAGACAAATCTGAAAATACTATAACGTTTTTTAAAACTATGATTTAAGGTTACCAATTGAATGAAACAATAGTAAGTTGAACATGGATTATGTTGATAGGAAGAGTTATTTTAGCTTTATTGTGTTTCGTTGGTGAAAGCATTATTATTTCAATCAGATGAAATAACAACTCGGCTTATTTTGGCTTTTCGAATCATTTAAATCATACTATTTCTTGACCTACGTTTTAACGTTGACCAGGGCGTGTGGAATTCCTGTTGGAGTGTTGAAAGCAGGTAAAAGCTTCTGCGCAATTTGGTCAGCTTTGTTTTTAAACATCTGAGAATTAATAAGAAACCGAATGAATTTAAAGCGATGAAAATATTTAAATAATGCACCACAGTAATGCCATTAAAATATTACCTGATCGCCAGTGAGTGCATAGCACGTGAGTAATCCACCGATGAAACGAATGTTCGTCTCAAAGACAGACAATTCAGAATTCTGAAAAAATGTTGGCAATCAGTGTAAATTAAAAGCAACATCGTAACCGAGAAGTGGCCTGCTCCTGTCTTTCATATTTGTGTAAGTATATTTAGGAGTAAATTATATTTATTTCGAGGCACTTTCCATAACTTCGTACAAGATCCAAGCACCCAAGGTGAATGTAGCAAGCGTGCATGTATAGTACTCATATGTCCTCAACTACCGGATTTACTTACACTTCCTTCCAAATTCAGGTTTTCAGCGACCCATTCCCTTCCCAGCTTGTACTCGTCCATCATCCCCATGATGTAGAGCGTGTCTAGCCCGTCCACTATGGTTGCTCCGAGCGACGTCTTGCCGAAGATGCCAGCTGAATGACCCCTCTTGCTCACTGGCTTCAGCTCGTTCTTACCCCAGGCATGCCGCACATAGTTTTCCCACGCATGCTTCATCATCTGGAAAAAAGAATTGAGGAAAAATACAATTAAAAAGTGCAGCACGCATGCTTTAGATTTGCAATTAAAAAGGGTTAATCGATTTTCGCGTGCCAAATACTCCGCAGGATGCATACGCAAACATCTGTTGTCTCACCTGACTCCGAGAATCATTTGAAACTACCAAGATTTTAATGAGAACTTATTTAATAGCGCAATTCCTCACACAAATGGCACTGCAGGACGCTTTCACAGAGGTTCCCACACGATTTCTATAAGAACACTTCCCTTGACTTTCCTCAATGTATGAAACTTTAAAAAAAGATTTCCTCTAAAAATTCTAAAGCCAAATAACGCTGTGGGATTCTTTAGCAGAATATGCCACGATTCCGATTGTCCGTGAATTTGCCATTACTTTCCCCGCGTTGGAATATGACTCGTCCAAAAAATAACTTTGAAATGAGATTTTTGTGGGATGTTTTCGCAGACATTTCTGGTACGATTACTACTGGAATCGTCAGAGTTTCTTGGTCAATTCTTTCAAAAAAGTTTCCTCGCTCAAACAGCATTGAAGGATGCTTTTGACTAGCAACCTTGAACTGGTGAACATCGTCTGAGAAGACCAACTAGTTTTGACCAGCTGATCAAAGATTCCCTCTCTATAATTTTTCCTCTTATTTTTCACAGAATAATCTGAATACGTGGCGCTTTTCCATTAGCAAAACTGAAAGTTCAACAGAATCGTACTTCGCGGAAATGTCGGGTACGATTACTCTGGATACAATTTCAATCGAATTTCCGTTGCCATACAGTATTTCAAGATTCACGGAAAAACCTCTGCACATGTGCGCAGAACATGGAGAATGGGATAAACTAAAACAACTGTGCACACCAATGCGAGTCCGATTATATATACTCTACTAGTCTACTCCAAATTCTGGTAACCACCTGTAACAGTGACACGCAGCCAACTCAACACAACTCGAAATAGCAAACGTAATTTATGACTCTTGACACATTTTGGGAATACCATCACGTAGCTTTTCGTTTTTGGCATTAAAAAAAATTATCTGAAATAGGAAAGAATGTGGAATAAATGGTCATTTCATTTCCCGTTCAATTTTGAGATTATAACTTCGAGGCTGCGATTAAAAATGTGGAAAAAATTAACAAATTTTACATCCACTTTCCTCGACCCTCCACCTGATGGCTTATTTCGAAAGTAAATAGGACATTTGGTAAAATAAATCAGTGTATAATTCTAAAACAAAATTGTTTAGAAATTATTTAAAATTGCTGATTTAATTAGCGTACATGAATGAAAAGACACGAAGACTTCGCTAAGTACAGTATACTGTATAGTACTTCCTGGATGACTTCAAATTGCACAGCTTTTTCATTTCATTTGTTGTTCAGCTGGCAGCCATAAAAATGCGTCGAATTTGCATTTTTTTTTATCCCCAATTGACCCAGGGACAAAACGTTATCAGTCATGAGTTACAACTAGATTATACGTTAAAAAGGCACAGGCTTATGCTTATGATGACACGTATTTCGGAATTATCAGCGTGCTTTGCCGAAAAAGCGCATATATTGGTCGTGTCTTTAACACCAGTTTTAAACTCCATTTATCTAATCCCTTTTTCCATTTTAAATATGAAAAATAAAGCGGTCTTGGATATACACGTATTTTCGATAAATATTTATTTTTAATTCTTCGAAAACGACGATTTTTAATTTTCTTTTAAATTTTAAATGCCCAGATTTAATCAGCTAAACTTCAAATAAAAAATTTGCTACGCTTTCAAGACGTTTTATTTGGAGAATATGCCAACAATTCTGAAAATAAGAAAAACGTGGAAACATTTCCGATATCAATAAAGGTACTTTCCAAAAAACGAATGTAACTTCATACATTAATATGGGAAAAAGTATTCTAAACAAAACATTTGCAAATAAAAGTTTTCTAAAATGTTCCACTACAAATGTTTAGTAATTACGGCAAATTGAAATAACCCGTTATATTTCTTAAACGCTTTATCAAATAAAATATTCGGCGAAAATATATTCGACTGTTTCCGAAAATTTGCTTTGGCTTAGAGAAGATATTTTTCGATATACAGTACATGTATGTATGATGAATTGAATATTTCGGGTATCACTGAAAAAAAAACACAGCTGGCTGCAATTTCAGCTAAACTTTACTTGTAATTTACGAGAAAAGCGGTATGAAAAGAATGTACGAGTACATGTACTATTTTTTCGAGGAAGCCGAGCACAAAATGTACCGATACTACATGTTATTATAAAATGGAGGGGGGACAAGAATAAAATATGCATTATGGATGCCAGGTGGCAGCACTTCCACGCTATTTCTTTCTTTAGCATACTGTATGTCGACTATATTTAGCATTTTTTTAAAAGAAACAAAACAATGTAGAGGAAGGAGGGGTGAGATGGAAAATGCATTACTAGGGTGGTTAACCGAAATACACGAAACCATGCTTCAAAAAAGCCAGCCATTAAATGCAAACACCGCTCCATTCTAACCAACATAGACGATTAGGGATGTGTTTTGATGGAGAGTCGTAGCCACCAGTAGCCTAAAGTAATTCAAAAGTTGCCAAATTTTAATATCCCCATCGCCTTAACTTTTTAACAATGGATGAAAATGGAGCTGAAATTGATATTTCATTATTATGTTCATAATTCAGTGGATGAAATTTTTGTCGTTTAAATTTACAATGGTAGTGTTAATTTACACAATGCTTTTGATCGTCATATTTTATCATACAAGGATTTATGTAAATGTGACGAATAAAATCGATGAGTAAAACAAATCACATCGGCCACTTATCTCGAGTGATTTTCAGTCAATTTATATCGCATTGATCAGCTTCACCAAGTACACGTGCACTATTCAAATTGAAATGCAAATTTATTTATTGGCTACGAGTTTTCAACGCTCTTTATGATGACGTGTAGTCCTGGTGATAACATTGGATTTCGATAAATTTTACTCGAAATGAATCGTGATGGTAATTTAAACTAGACCCACACAGGTGACGTACAGCTTCCTCATTCTTTTGGTCGTTGGGAGATATGAAAATTGAATGCGAGACTGAAATTTGCCATAACCAGTTTATGTTTTGTATAAAAAAAAAATAACTAAAAATTTAAATGTTTAATCTCGCATTCCAATATTAAACGTGAAAGGAAAATTACGCCTATTGCACTGCTTGGTGGGTTTACCTTTTCATCGATTATCTATTGAGAAGCAATACATGCACTTGAGTTGAACGTAGAAGTGCTGCAAAAATTACGTTTATACTTCGTAAAATTTTTAACAATTTAAATTAGACAACTGGAAAAAACCTATCAAATAAATTTGATAAGAACTCGTGGTTTGCTCGGTTCGTGGCTTTCTCTAGCGGTTAGGATTTGAACACTGCCCTGGTATCATCATTGATATCATTTATAAAGAACAAATAACGCACAAAGTAGAATTTTGGTGAATTTCAGACGTTGCGACTTCAAACAGAAAATTTAGAGAAAACAAACTGATGGAGGCAGCCATCTTGTTCGCAAACGGTTGCCATGGTTCCGCATCTCAGCATCTGATCCTAACTATGAAGCGACGCGCCAATTCGCTATTGATGAAAACAGCTCGACCATTGTCCATTCAATAAATTGGTGAAATAAAAATTGAACAAAAGTGACATGTGTTCGTCGTCTTTATAAATGTCGGACAGAAGGAGAAGAAGAGCAAATCCCCAACCGTGAAAAATAACCCGTTTCCTGTCGAAATTCTCGAGGCAAGTCGTCCAAATCGGACAGGTGCTGGGCACGGCACCAGCATCATTATTAATCCCCATTAAACCAATAAAACGAATGGTCTCCTGTCGCTTTTATTTTTGCAACAAAAAAGAATTTTTAAAGAAAATGGTTGGCATTCCCAGCTCGGTCACGCTGCGTAGTTCGTGACAGTCGAAGCGAAAACACGTTACGTCCCTGGCATTCGTAATTCGTGGGACCGAAATCAGAAAACTTGCAGAAGGGGGCAAGAAAACGAAAGAAAAAAAATACATTAATGTCAGAAGCAGACACCAAACTCACATAATTTAATGCATCGCCTTGAGAAAGTGACTGCAAGTCGCCCAGAAACTTCGTGACAAACTTATTGGACTGTGTCAGTAGTAGATGAAGGCAGAAAAAGTACAGGTACAGTATACTGTGAAGATTAATATTTTGCAACAGAAAACATCAGTACATGTATGTACTGAATGCTTAGAAAATTAACAAAAGAGCGAAGCAAATGTTATTTTGTCACGGAAAAATGTGCCACAGGATGGTCCAAATGTCCCCATGCGTTCACCATTGAAAACACGAGTCAAATCACGCTTGTACACTTTTAGATTTTGCCGAAACATTTTCATTTTCCCTATACTATGTGGAATTTTGAGCCATCCTGTATAAAAAGGAACTGCCTAAACGGTAATAAATTGGGTCATCGTTTACCGGACCTGATTATAATTGGCTCGGAAAACTTTAGTAAGATGAGCTCAAATAAAGTAGACCGCTTAAAAATTTAGTTAATTTGCCACAAAAACTAAAAAACAACAACACTGCACAGTGTAGTGACTACGAGTCTACAAAAATGTACTAGATTTCGTGAACACCTACTATACAGTGTAGGGTCAGGTGAAATCCTTATTTTGCCAGTGGCTCAAAATTAACAGAAAAAGAAACCAGATGGCGCTAATAAATTTATGTACTAGATGTGAAAACTGGCATTAAAAAAGCTACTGTACTATGTGCGAATAAAAATAAATTAGCATTAACCAACTAGCTACACAAACCATATTTGCATATTAAGGTTTCATGGTGTCATGGAACGTCTCAATGTGAGGTTACCAGTCTATTGGCATTTGGCATTCAATATCCTGATAAAACTAATATTTGAAGGTAAGCGGGCAATGGCCCAAAATCTCGACATGAATGACGCTTAGTTTCTGTCGAGCATGCGATAAAAATATCCCGACATTAAACATGGCGTTGGCCCTATTTTTATTTATTTTCGCTAACTTCGACATATGAACTTTAATCCAAACAAACAATAAATCGGCTATAAGATAGAGTTCAAGCATGGAGGGAGGATCAAACACCGTTTAAATCTAAATTAAATAACGGGATTGAATTTAGCAAGCAGGAAGTCATCACTTTTTAGGACAAATGGCATCGTATTATAAGCCCGTTCAGCTTAATGGCCTATTCACATCCACCAAATCCGTACCGTAGTTACGTCACGTGCGTGGCCGCGCATGCGCACATGACAGTAGGCGGGCTAAGTGACGTTTATACGACATTTGCAACCGCATCCGTAACAGTTGAAGTTGATCCAACTTTTCTCGTCTGATCAATTTTAATCGTTATTTTGGGGGAAGTAAATAAAAAAAATTATAAAAAAAAAAGTTAAACCCCCAACCCAGTACGCGTATTTTTACGTGCGGCGTGACGTCACGCTATAAAGTTCCACAACGCACGTGACGTAATTACGGTACGGATTTGGTCGATGTGAATAGGTCATAAGTTGAACTCTCGCGCAGCGCCATCTACCATTGATACTGATCCGCCTATAGGGTGAAGCCACGTCTTCCAGTCTTCTAGTGCCACCTGGCGACCGATGACCTTCGAATTGCCTATCTTTCCACCAATGGCCCGGCTCTCGAACCGAACCGATAAAGGTGATCACAAAAACACCACGCGCACCAGCTGAAACGCATGGTGGGAAAGTGGGTTGGAATCATGCAGATTTAATCAAGTGTGTCATTACAAAAAACGCTTCCTAGTTGAAGTGGGCGAAATGAGGAGGAACCAGTTAGAAGTACGAGAACGCGCCTACATCTAAACAACAACAACAAAAAAACAATGCTAACACTTTGGTTATCTCAACGCACTTCAAGATCATAAGATGGCCTCCATGGCCGATACTATAGGCATCGCAGTTGTGTTTGTTCATGAATTTATAAGAAATATAGATGAAATTGTCGGTAAAATTATTTCGAGTGTTTCCGCTAAATACAAACAGAAAAGTTACAAAATATTTCTGGCGAGAAATAGGAAATAATTTGGAAAGTTGGGTAAAAAATTAAAAATTGTCTGGAAAACATGAATTCCAAAAATAAAATAATGCACAAATTATACCGTTGCTCGTGGACTAGCTCACTCGGATACCTACATGTACGTTTCATAAACATTGCAGTAGAAATACAAAAAAAAATTCACAACGCTTGAAAAATTGGGTCAATTTAGTTGCATCCAATATTAAATTATGCTGATGAAGTTTGGAGTGCATTTAAAGTATGTAGTGACTCGACCAACTTGAAATTCATCAAATATAAGATATTTTTTTCGAAAAAAAATGTCAAAATAACATGGGCCAACTCTTTAAATAGTTAATGCATTTCGTTTAAAACGTATACAAAATGAAATGCAAGACATTTTCATGAAATATAGGAGCAATACCTATGTTTAAAGAATAAAAAACTAGAGAAAATAGTCCCAATAGGGCTTGTAAGAATTTGCTTCTGATGAAGAATTCGTTTAGTGGCGCCCTCTGCATCGTGCCTAACTCCTTAGAAATTCACCCTAAAAACTCCTAGTCAGAAAGTTTGCATACCTGAAGCTAATTTTAGGCCATAATCCTCCCCAACACAATGGCCTACAAACGAACCAATGCGGGTCATTACACGAAACTTTTTCGTAGAATAAAAAATAAACATTTGCAGGAATGCTGCATATTACCGTTTCCCCTTTGGTGCCATCACAGGGTGCTGTAGAAACAAGATCTGGGTTATGTATCGCCATTTTTACGCATTTTTTGTATATTTTTTTTTAACGCGTATTAATTCGGGTCACCAGTTGATTCTCAAATACACATATTGGCAATACGCCACGCCATTCATTAAGCCATTTGTGATGACTTCAATGCGAATAAATTTTCGAGATAAAAAAAACCACAGTCCGACGTAACTGAACCGTGTACGAACATGTGTGTTTTGCAAACAAGATTTCCATAAAAACGTGTAGCGACACTCCATATTGATCAAGGATATCAAATATCAGCGCGCAGAAATGTAATACAAAATTGGAGATGAAATATTTATCAAATACACGACCCTATTGCAACACATTCAATGTTAACATTTCGAAATACAAACCATTTAAGTATAATTACAGCAAAAGTCGCATTGTTTGATGGGCTTAAAAAATGGTCCAATTTTTTCGTTTACATTAAAAAAAAAAACATTAAATGCGGAAATAGTTCGATGAACGAGATTTTTTGAAGGAAAAAAAATGAATGATGTGCAATTTCAAAGAACGGCCGTGACACAACGAGAATTTAATAGTGACAGGGAAGTGAAAAAACAATGAATGAGACGTCGGGAAACTTGAGAAGTTAAAAAGATTTATAGAGAAACAATGTCATTAAAAACATCACGGTGGCCACAAAATTTTTATTTTAGATTTCCCCGACTTTTCCCTGACTAAAATCCAAAATTCCCTGACCAAAACTTACTCGTTAATGCATATCAATTTTTTTGTCATAATGAAAAATAAAATAACAATTGCAATGAGAAGCTTGGCAAAACACTAGATATTGTTACAAGTCTAGCTGAAGAGGACTGGGGATCGAGCTGCTAGCAGACTTGAGTGCAGGGATAGCATTTTGCTTTTATTTGGGAAAATTGCCCTGACCACTCACAAATTTCCATGACTTCCATGACCACTTTTTTCCCTGACTTCCCTGACCTGTGGCCACCCTGTGGAACGTTTAAGTAACTGACGTTAGCTAGCCAGTGCCAACATCAAACTGCAGAATGGCATTAAATAAAACCGCGCAATCCAGCGTCAAGAAATTAAAACTTGGACCAAGGTTAACTACATGTACTGCTCGAGTCAGGTTTCAACCAGCGCCATCTAGCGCAGATCACAACCCATTAACGTCCTCGTAGCATCAGCTTTCGTTTTCACTTTGCAAGGTATATGGAACCAAAAACATGAGCAGCCAAGGGGCTTCCGGGTGGCCTCCTTGACGTCATCTGGCAGTTCCCCTTTTTCACCTAAGCGAAGGTGAGCGTAGGCCTAATAACCTTTTGATGAGCCTTCGTTTTTGCCATAATTACGTAAGAGGTGGAAAACTGGAAATTCGACTAGTGTTACACGCTATTACCAGTCTCGTGAATAGTTCAGGAATGACAACAAAGCGTTTTTTTCAAGTAACGAGCAACATGTATGCTCAATGCGTACTCAGCATTGGCTAGAAAACGTAAAACAATTAAGTTTATCACGGACCTATAGAGAGAGCACTTCCGAGTTTCAGAAGAAAAATGGAGAACGCGAGGACTTAAAACAATATTTGCATTGGATCCACTCAGTCAGACAGCATTACAGAGGCTCAAAACTAAGATGGCAGCCAAGGAAACGCAGGACTACAGTTGGATGTACTCTTTCTGAGTTGCAGAACCAAAATGGCGAGCAAAGATATGCGTACGCGGAATTACTGCGATGTTCATAACCACGAAGACAGTCAGGGGACAAACGCAGTTCAATTATATTGAGTTGGTTGGTTGGTAGTTGGGACTTAAGGGCGCAGGGGGCAGCACAGGCCATAGAGCGCCCACGCGGAGGCAGGAGAACCTGCCCCATAGACAGAGGGAGAATCATATTGAGTTGTGGGTCAAGATTGCAAACAAGAAGAGGACCAGGGACTACTGCATTGGGATTTGCAAAATAAACATTGTAGCAATGGAGATGCACGTGACATAACATATGCCTTGAAAACTGTCTTCTCTTTGGTTGCCATCGAGTGAATAGGGATCGTTGCAAGGTGATGTCATGAAAAGCAATATCTTTAGGAAATGAAGAAAGAACACCCTGTATTTTCGCGGCTGCCCCTTTACTTCACTTATGTCCAGTTGGATTTAATGGGCCTTAAAAGTTAATGTAGTTGATGCAACTAGCCATTATGTTTTTAATACTGGGTTTTATGTGGGATTTAAACATAAGTTTGGTCAGACCAGAAATCCATTTCTTGGGTACATGGATGCTCCTGTAATATTCCATATGTAGGGCATCCTTTTGAGATAAGGACACTTTTTTTTAGCAAACCTGGATTTTCATGGAATTTCCTATAAATGTATAAGAAAAACGATAGATATTGGTGTTCTGGATTGGACGTAGTCGTCGTTAACTAGTGATGTTGCCTATAAATCATATTCCAGAAATGGCCTTGCAGGCTGAAATTTACGAGCCCAAAATTCATAAAATGGACATCTTTACGGCAAAAGTTTGCTATAAATTCGAGGAATATATACATCTATTATGTTCATATCAATAATCCTCACGGACGCCTTTTGGCCTAATCATGCATCAGCAGTGGCTGTCAGGTTGGCATATCATACTGTACGTAGTTTTGAACTTGTAATCGCCCCGATAAACACGTACAGTATATCATGGCCTAGCGGGAACCCTGAAATTTGATAAAATTCGATTAAAAAGCAAACTCTGACCCGGAGAGGAGGAACACTAGGCAAATCTGACTCTGATTTCTGGCTGCGTGTTTTCTCAGTTACAGTGAAATGGGTTTCGGGGACACCGAGTTGCTCGCCCAAATGACAATGAAAACAAAACTTGCCCTGTGCAACAGGCCATTATGCACTGGGGAAGTCGACTGGTTCGACCTAGGAAATCAGGAAATGAATGATTAAAAAATCAAACTTTTCTGTAAACATGCTAACGACAAACGACGAGTCACTGAAAATTGAGCAGTCAGGGATCGAGGCCACCTTTTGAAAATCTGGATTGGAGACGAAGGAAATCAGAAAAAACATGAAAACAAATCAGGAAATTAAGACGTAGGCCTATATAAGACAGTATGTATAAAGTTTAATAAAGGAATTCTGTGAGCATCCTGATCAGGGTCCTTTGGCTTTAACTTTTTAGACATATTAATCGAAGGTAATTTAGGGGACGAAATTCCTGAAAATATTCAATTTCCACATTCACGCCCATCCATTATGAGTACATTTAGCTCATCCTTACAAATTCACACACCCACAAAAAATTAAATTTCAGCAACATTTGGAGATCCAAACAAATTGCATACAGCCATCGTTCAGAAACTATAATTCTATGCCATTTATGTGCTTCGAATCACTCATGAAAGGAAAATTACTATATTTCAACATTTCTATTTGTAGAGGGATTAAAACGAGAGGGAGAGCGTCGAAAATCAATATCCAGATGCAGTTGCGCAACAGTTGTGTGGATGCCAAACAAAATAAATCCGTTATTGAAGATTCAGAAATACCAAACAAATTAAGCGAAGCAAAAACACCAGCAGAACCATTTATGCTTTTCAAAAGTACATGTATGGCATACACGTCTACGGCATAATTTCGATATGCCTCAACTAAAGGTCACAAAATGCCAAGCCAAAAAAAAAAATGTTTCAAAGAATTCAAATCTCCTAAAAACGAATCAGCGCTACGATACACATTAGGCTATATGTAGGATGTAAGAATTGAAATTCTTATATCCTTCTGA
The DNA here is from genome assembly GCA_034697705.1 of Ommatoiulus sabulosus. NCBI lineage: Eukaryota > Metazoa > Arthropoda > Diplopoda > Julida > Julidae > Ommatoiulus > Ommatoiulus sabulosus. The sequence goes on along the minus strand of JAQGAO010001871.1, from coordinate 2,958 downwards.
AACCTATTGGGATATTTTCACGAAATAAATCTCAAAGTATAAGAATTTTGGAATCACTGATCATAATTGATATTAATTAAATCAGGTTCTAAAGCCTTTAAACCCCACTTTGTGTTTTAGCAATGTCAGTTGTCGACCTCGGGTCAAGTGACATGTGTAAAAAGGGTCATTTTGCTGGGTGTAATTGAACGTATCAAGGGTCAGCAACAGTACGAGCCGTCACAAGAAAGCACGTCATGCTAGAGCACTTTATACCGATTAACGGTCAAGTAGACAGAATTATTACGAAGATGCTGCCTCTGCCACAGCAACTTCAAATTAAATTGAAAATCCAATTGCTTACTTTGCATAAATCCGCATCCAAGATTACATTGTAATTGTGCATCGTGTATTTCATAGAAGCTCAAGGGGTTCAAGATTCGCCATTTCAATCACAGTGTCCTGGACACCCAACTGTGTTCATGTGGTAATGTGAAGTTGGACAAAACTCAATCACTAATGAGTCAGATGAATTCCATCTAATGTGAAAAATCACAGCTGTTGTCTATTCAAGATAGTCCCTATCCCGTAGCCTTTCTGTATTGTTTGCTTACTGAATGTATAATGAAGCAAAAGTTAACAGATGCCATATGGGCATCAGACAAGGAATATTGAGAGATCGTTTGCAAAAACTCCCATCTGCTGTAACGAGTCCCCTCTTGCATTGTACCAGTGAAGTTTTATATAATGAGAAAAATCTCTAGCAACTGCGATACGTGTCCAAACATATATTTCGAATAAATTTCACATGAACATAACAATCCCTAACTAGGCCTACATATCACAATATCTCCTCCAAATCAAGTTTGAGCTTGGACGTTGTTATTCGAGGGCTAGATGGTAGCTAAGGCTAAGTCACAAGATTGTCCAAATAATCAGTCGTCAGTCCAAGAAGCATGGACTAGCTCGCTTATCAAGTCCACACCTTGGTACGCAAACGTACTTATCCCCATCAACAATGCAGATAACAGGAAACAAATAAGCTACATGGCAAAAGAACACGTACAGAAGCTGCTCATTTAAAGCATGCTTGAGCTTACACTTGTATACTAGTTGTTTCAGAACATGCGACTCACTTCCATTAAACCTTTGGTTGTGCTCAGGAAAACAACGGGCATCGCTGCCTCAGTGTGAGGTTTCGTGCGCATAGGTGACAGAGGTTCAAATACACGAAATCGTCCATATCTTTTGCTATTCGTAAAATGAGCGAGGACAACCTCACCTAACAAAACCACGCTTAAAGAATATGTGAACGATTATGTAAACTGAGCACAATCTTAAGCTGAAACCCGATTTCAAGCTGTAGTAAAAACGAAAATAAGGCAGCAAACCTGATGCCGATCCCCCAATTACGCAACATCCCGAACAATACTGGGGAGTATGATATGACCTCAAAATCTGAATAAGAGCCCACATAATGCTATCACTCAAATATGAGAACAAACGCATCTACCACAAGTGTGATTAATAACCGATTATGTGATATTATCACATTAATAAGGCAATTATTGCACCCATAAAGCACACGCAACGTTACAAGTTTGATGGACGATGCCGTTCTTTCGTCTAATATAAAGCTCAAGCACGATTTTATCGAGGATTTAAGACCCAAAAAAGCCAGAACCGTACCAGCTCGCACATTGCGCCGTACTTTCGTGAAGTACGATGAACATCCCAAAACCTGTTTCCTACTAAATACATGTACGTACTAGAAGGACATCTCGTACTCCGAGTAAAGCCCTATACGCAATATCCCTCCCTCGAATCTTTCAAATCTCGCCTTACCACCATTCGCCCCACAGAGGCGTGCGACAATATACATCATGTGGACAACCCACCAGAGACCTCTGTCTCTCTCTGAGGCCTTCTAAATCACCATAAGGCCACGGCGCGGTGATTAACCACTAAACTAAACTAAACTACGCACCACTTGTTCAAGCATGATTAGATCAGCGATGACAAGGTGTGTCTTTAAGCTCCATTTACCTGTTTGATCATCTCCCTCTTCTCCCTGACATCCGGGTCGGCAGGTTCTCCTCCTTGACCCCCGGGTCCGCCGGGATGATCCCTGACCACGTCCTGCTGTTCCCTGAGCCTGGCCTCGGTCTCCTTCTCAGCCAGCACCGACTGGTAGTTGTTGCCCCCGGCCTGTTCGGCGGCCAACGTGGACCCATGGTCCGCTTGGACGCCCAAGGGCAGTTCGTTGTCGTCAATGGCCTTAGGCCTTTCCAGCACTTGCCTGTTCTTCTCCTGTCTGTCGCGTTCCGCGGCATCGTCGATCTTCATCTTCAGCTTGGCCTTGTCCTCCAGGCGGTGCGGATCGACGTCGTCCACCATGTTGTGCCTGAGCAGTCGGTTGTTGTTGAGGAAGTTGGAATCTTGCAGCAGGGGAGGCGGAGGGGGAGGCAAGAAAAGGTCGTTCTGAACGTAGCCGTTCGGAGTCCGCAGTTCTGGCAGGAAAAACATGGCTCCGTAGCACACCACCCCGAAAGCCACGAACACCACCAGCACCACGTACTTCTCCCGCGAGCGCAGTGTCCGCCGATTCAGGGACGAAACCGGGAATCCGTTCACGTAGCGAGGGACAGCGGCCGAATTCGGACTCACGTACGTCGGCAGGATGCCACCGCCGCGACCCGCCATCTTGCGACTAGCACTACCGGATGGAACGACAGCACACGCACAGTGAACATGGGATGATCATCCCGCGAGAAAACGCGAGAGCGACGCCAGCGCCATACGAAAAAATGGCGTCCTTTTCAAAAAAATGGAGAAACTTTACATCGGGACAGAAAAAATTGAGCAATTATTTTATTCTCGCGTATATGGCTGGCGTAATAAAGAGCGCGACTTGCTTTCGAATGGCGCCCGGGAATTTGGAAGCTAGGGCATCTAATCGAAATGTATTTGATTATGACC
>JAQGAO010001870.1:0-22112 GCA_034697705.1 Ommatoiulus sabulosus | reverse complement strand
ACTTGTTAGCCCGCTGGGTGGCGCCAGTGGTCGGTAAGTAAATTTCTTAATTTAAGTCTCAATGTGCTCCCACCCATTGAGTACAAGAATTTAAAGTTAATTTTTGCATTCAATGTGTTGTCCCGTTTGGTTGTTTCTGAAATTAGACGACGGGTTATTCAAAATTGAATTAGTATTGGGTCGGAAGTAGTTGATGCCCGGAAAATAAGGGAAGATCGATGGGAATGGGATCCTTTTGCCAATAGTATTAATTGTTATGCTCACTTTTTCGTAAATTTCGATTATTATCATTTCGAATTTTAAAAAAAAAGCCTGGATTTTTAAAATGACCGTTGTTAAAGAGCGATTATATTCCGTGTTCTAGGAAATTAAAACTTGAAGGAGGAATACAACAATTATAAAAAACACCATCTGTTGGATAAATGACGCATAATTGAAATTTTTTAAAAGGAATTGCATCCTATTTCCCCCCCTCTACTAATAAAAAAAAGCTATTTAGCCTGGGTGCACTAAATGCATGATAATTAATATTTGAGTTTAAAATTAATATTCGGCCAAAAACAAGTACATTAAAAAAAATTTAGCCCAATTAGAGGTAGTGATAACAAAATTTGGATTGTGCATGGTTAAGGTCTAACATCGTATGTTCAAATTCCTAGGCGATGGTGATGGACTTGGTCCCTGAAGACAAAGCCAAAGGAATGGGAACACCGGAAGTGTGGGAAAAATATGCTAAAATCATCTCTGATTCAGAAGGAAGGGTGATGGATCACCCTTTGCGAGTGGAAAGATTTGACTTCTACAAACGTGCCAAAGAGGCATTTGCAGTGATCCATACAGGGTACGTTGAAAAAAAAAATGAAATTATAACGCTTGCGTTTGCATACTTTTGCGAAAGCTTGATGTTCTTTTATTATTTAATCACTGTTATATAAAACGATATGTCATTGGAATAAATGTTAGCTTCAATTTCTATTTTAACTTTAATTTTGCTCAGAAGATGGCTTCGCAGTGTTATGCAACGCCATGTGGCGCCATCTTTTGGCAGTGAAATCAAACGTTGCTATGAATATTTTTTTCAGTATTTACATGTACATGTGTTACTTGGTGCGCGAATTCAAAAAGAAACTTTCGTCATTTTTCATAATTTTGATTTTCAGCAATTTCACCGTTGCAAATGTCTGTTTTTCTGAAATTGTACCATTGGTATTTACGCGGAAAAATGAAAACATGTGCATCTTAAAGTTTGAAATTAACTTTTAAAGTTTTGCCTTTTCAGGGAAACTGCACTCTATGGGAACATCATCTTGAAAATGGGCGTCATTGGGGAATAGGATTACCCTAAGGATTAAAAAAATGCTAAGTTTCAATTAGCTCCATTCCGAAATAAATTGCTGAACCAATCATTGCGTGTAATAACACATAGATTAGAGGATTAGAAATAAAGCAGTTGCAAACTACATTAAAATTCTTTTTAGAAAGTAGATTCATTTTATTTTCATACCACAAATACATGGCCAAACCAAGATTCGTTGATCAAGGATTATACCAGTCCAAAAAGAGGAGCGAGAACGCCATCACAATGAGGAAAAACAGAAGCCAGGCACGGAAACTGGCGTTTTTCTTCATGGCCTCGCGGATATCTTCGTTAGCAGTTTTAATGTTCTCTGTCGTGTGGATGACGGTGTCTGTGACTCGGTCCAAGTCATGGTCCTATTATTAATGTAAATATATTTACCGATAAAATCGTCTTTGGCGAAAATTTGCATGATATTTTTAAAGCCCATACATACCTGCTGTAAAACTTTGGATGTAAATATGTCCTGCAGCTTTGAGATCTCCATGACCTGCCCTTCGATGAGCCTATAAATTGCGTCAAAAATGATTAGGTTGGATCATGTTTGATGACATAAGATAGTTTGGGCACATCTTACTTGACTTCGTCCGCCACAGTGCTGAGCTCGTCGTATAACCGCTGGTTTTCCTGCTCGAACTGCGGGCATAAAAGAAGAGGAGTTTAATAAACAACTTGCATTCAGAAAAAACGAAACCTTTTACTGGGATTTGTATATTTAAGGCAGTCGTACCATTTGGATCTCTTCAGCAGATGGTGCATCAGAATCATCCTCATCCATGGAGAACTGATCGATGGAACGTAAATGTGATTGGTCGATTTCAGCTGAAATGCATTTTGAATACATGAGAATTTCCAACCAGAAATCCAGGCAAGTCTGCGATTTTCTGTGATTATTCTTCAGTACCAGTTTGCTTTTCGTTGTCAGCAACTCCAGCCGTTGCCGCTTTCACGTTGCTTTGATTTGGTTCCAGTCGAAGCCTGCAAGGCAAAAAAATAATGTTAACAGGTTAAAGCAAATTATAACATACATGTAGTCTTCTGCACTTACATTTTCTGCTTGTCGATGGCACGCTTAACCCTGATGGCCATTTGCTCACTGTGCGTTTGACATACGACTAAATGCAAAACATCCCTGCTTGCATGAGAATTTAGCAATTTTCAAATCAGGAATGCACATCTATCAAGATGGCTTATACGAGCACACACCTTTAAGATATTCCTCAATGAGACGCAAAACTGCCTCTCTGTGTTCCTTCTGCTGGGCAGTGCATGTCTGCTGCAAAACTGGAAAAGAGTAAATGGGGTAATGGCCATATAGTCATAAAACTTTTGGATGATATGACTGAAATGACAGATAAAGTCAAGCAAGGCAGTTTATTAGAATAAATCCACATATTTCCATACCTTCTTGCTTAAATTCCCTAAGAATCTGCGAGCAGGTCCGCATTACTGATTGCGCGTCCGCATCTATTTGGTCCCTTTCGATGTCCCGCATTCCAGACGAGTTCGACAGGTGCCTGCAACAGGTCAATGTACGTATTTCATTGATATTTCAGCAAAACGCGCCCAGTAGTTACATGGATACTTACTCCACGTTGATGTATGCCTTACGGTGCTCCATGATAAAGTCTCGTAACTTCGAAATGTTACTGATCTATTATGGAAAACGAATGGTCAGTGGAACCTTCAATCCATCGGCATGTTAGAGTCAGCTAAAGGACTGTTTGGTTGTCAGCTACATCATTTAAACGCTGGAATTTTACAATTAAGATGGATTCTTACTATATCTTTTGCCTTCGAGCTGAACCCGCATCTCCTGGCTACCTTTGGTAAGATGTTATTGCTCTGCACGACTTCACCAAGGGCCCTCTTTCTCGTCTTAGCAGTTTTGACACAGGCTTTGAAGACATTGGTGACATCCATAGGTCAGCTGAGCAGATCTGCATAAAGTTCAAATAGGCATACGATGACAACCCACTGAAGCTCACTGTGAGCTTATATTAAGGGTGAACACTAGTAAGGAAACGACGATATTCCTATATTGCTTTTTATTTTGTGGCCAAGAAAATGCATACCAACAACCGTGTGATATTGTAAGTCGAGCAGACGATCAGACACGTAGAGGTTTTTAATCGCCCCGTTGCATTTTGGGATTTTATTAATAACGTTCTTGGTAAGTTGGGGAAATGTCTACTTTGGCTAGTGTGTTGGGCAGGCTGATAACCAAACAAAACCATGTGTTTTTACCAAATTTCGACTGTATTCTTCAATATGTATGGAACAAGTTTTTTCTCAACGGGGGAACAGTTGATCTGGATGTGAAAACCATAGAGGCTGGTAAGAATAATTCACATTCTCGTGTGCCGGAGAGTCAAGTTCTTGAACAGGGGGCATCCAAAAAGGACCTCACTCGATCCCTCAGAATGGATCCCCTGTTTTCACCAAAGAAGCATTCACCTATAATATTGTAAAAATATTACAGGAGTTAAGACCCTGATTGTCGCTGTCTTCTGCCGTTTTGTTGCTGGCAGTCTAAAAGGCAGGGCGCGCACTGAGATGACACGTAACACGACATGACGCGTAACTTGTCAATAAAAGACCGAAACCAATGCAAACACATGGGTCAGCTAGAGCACACAGAAATGATATCACTTCAGTGAGCACAGACCCATATGTTTGCATTGGCTTCGACGTGTTGCGGACAAGTTACGCGTCATATCGTGTTACGTGTCATCTAGGTGAGCGCCCTGCCTTAAATGCAGCTTTGTCACGTGTCGAAATATCTTGCATTGGCATTGAGGATTTACTGCATGATGTTTCCTGGACTTTGATTGTAGCTTTGGGAACGTTGCTATCAGTTTATTGGATTCTTGCATATTGAACATGTACATATAATGTACAGTATATGCATGCAGTACAGAATGTGATTGCATGTATTGCAAGACATGCAAGCAACTGGAAATATTGCTTTTGGTCGTACATGCAGTTGACCTTCTGTATACTTGCTGCGTACACAGCAATTCTACAAATTTAGGTTTACTATCGTACTAACTGAACAACAAGCATTGCAACTTTAATTGTTGTTTTGCCTTAACCGAATTTTTTAAATTTTTATTTATCAAAAACTAAGTTTCAGTATTGATTTTACTGTCAGCTTGTATACTATCGCTAAGTTTCAGTGTATACTACTTATTGTAGGTTTAATGAGGGGTACTCCGACAGAAGCTTTACATATCGTAGTTTGGCATTCGAGATGCATTTTCTATTTTTTCAAATGGATTTTGAAATGCATTAATTGTTTTGTTAAAACAACGATAACTTTGAAGTTTGAACTTTTCAAATCAATTAGCGTGTCGATTTTGCACGCGTGACTTCACGTTTGCCAAAGTAAGATTCGGAACGCTCTTGACTGAGTACCCCTATTTTACATTATTTACTTGGGTTAAACAAAAACACTATTGCTAACGTGCCACTAATTTTTTTTTTGATAACTGAAGTTTTTACGGCCACTATAGTTTTAAATTCTGCACTTCAGCTGTTTTATTGTAGTGTCAATTTTACAGCTGGCAAGCTTACAGATTTGTCATTTAAACATTTCGGCACTGGTGACTTCATGACACTTTTTAAACCAATTAGCGTGTCGATTTTGCACACGTGACTTCACGTTTGCCAAAGTAAGATTCGTAAAACTTCCGTCCGAGTACCCCTATTATCATTAATATTTACTCGTGTTTAAAAAAGCACTACGTGTCACTAATTTTTTTGATAATGGAAGTTTTTCGGTCACTATAGTTTTAAATTTTGCCCTTCTGCCGTTTTATTGTATTTATAATAATATAATTATTATTATTATTACTGGCAAGCTTTCAGATAATGTATTTTCCAGATTTTTTTTTCTCATTTTTAAAGCTGAAAACCTTGACTTCGAGTCTAGATTTCGGTGCCATCCTGTACGTTGACACGAACCATGACTGAAAGTCTGCAACGGTCATTGGGACAGCTTGAATAGAACGGTCACTCTCGTTATTGCACCTGTATGTCGTACACAACCGACGCATTTCCCATTTTTCCAATCAATATATGCATGGGTTGCGTGCACATTTTTTCTGCATTGCCCACATTGCTTTTTTTTGGGGCTACATATTCATTGTCCGTGTTGGCTACAGAAAAGAGCCCTGGTATAAACCAGGTACAGGTGCGGGAGTTTCCACCCGAAATTTAGCAATCAATGCTCGACAGTCAGCAAATCCACGTAAATGGGGAGGGGACATAACGAGAGGCCGTCTAAATAAAAATAAAAAGTAGGCTAGCGCCTCGGTCGTCCGGCCGGCCGGCTAAATCCAGCTGCCACCGGCTCGTCGTCCAGGGGGCGTTGGTGGCGATCATTTCCCATTCAATTTGTCGTACTTTTTTTTTTTAATCTACTTGAAATTTGCTTAGCAGTTAATCGGCCAGTGCTGCCCTGGTAGCCGACGGCGGAAGGAGGTTTAAATTTTGCCTGCCTTTTGGACGCCAGGAAAAAACATCAGCGGCACCTTTTTTTTAGTTTCTAGTCTCTTACCCGCGGATTTTAGTACGCATTTTATCCGAGAGTGTCGAACCCGTGTGAAAAAGTTTCCCAAAAAATAACTTAGTTCGCGGGACGTTGCAGGATTTGCATTGCCATTTTCCTTCAGTCGGTGGTTTGGCTGCACCGACCGTTCGCGAAGTGGCGTTTTAGCGCCTTGACTACCCACAACCATGGTTAAACAGGTGAAAGAAGTAAGTTTGTACTTTTTTTTTTTTTTATAAAAAAATTGTTTTATTGTTTTTTTAAAGCGTACGAAATCCCTCGAAAATTATTTTTTCGTGTATGCTTTGGCTTTGGTCAGTTTGAGCTGGCTGAATGCGAACTCCTATTAAAATGTTGCGTTTAACGTAACAATTTAAGCTTCGATCGGTTATAATCGGACGTTTAATTTAAGGGGAGATTAATTAACGAAAGATAAAGAATGCAGATTTGTGCGGGAGTTTTAGTAATTTGGCCATTTTCCCGCTGTCGAGTGCCGACTAATAATCTGGAACTCATGACCACGCAGTTGCGGCCCAAAACCACGAATTACGTTTAAAGCAATTATCGTACATGAGCGAGATTTTTCACACTTTCGAGCGCAACATTGTTATGTAAAACGCGCGGATTTCCGTTTAGCGTGAATTATACACCCGGTTTATTTGAGAAATTGAGTTAAAAACCGTCGAATTAACGCCATTGTTAGTTTTGAAGGCCATCGCGGATTGCATAATCTGAGCTGGTCGTTTTAGCCCCCCGCTAGGCATCCCCTAAAAGGCGAGCTTGGGCGCAAATAACAAGTTACAGTATTTTAATTTTTGATTTGCAACAACTTCATAGGCGCGGCTATTGCTCGTTAAACCAAAATTTTGCATAATTTGGTGAAATTCCACGATGGTGGCGCTTTTTATTTACGTATTATTAGGCGGAATTTGACCCATGCAAATGACCTTCTGAGCCTAGAGCGTTTTAATGTCAACATTTAAAATCGAATTTGTCCGGTATTTGGGTAATGCTATTCTCGGAGAATTTTTGTGCGAATTTTTTTCTCGCTATTGCGCAATTTATAGTCTGGCTTCATTTCATTTTCGGTCAGTGTTTTGCCCGAAGCAGCAGTTAAGATTCTGTCGCAATCTGCTGTTGTTGCAGTTTAATCACGCGTGATAATTTTCCTGCAGGTGGTTGTTGGTTTGGGACAAATTATAATTGTCCCACTATGGATTCCAAGCATTTTCTGCATCCCACGAGCGATTTTGCTTTTTGGGGTATACTCGAGCATAAGCTCATAACTCGAGGTTATCGCCGGTTAATTGCACGCCTGACTTCACAGCTGCCAAAGTGCCACTGCTAAAGCTTCTGTCTTGAGTACTCCTTATGTTTGGTAAACACCAAACGGCTGTATTCCTATCTTATTTCGAGCTCGCGCGTCGAAGCTAAACTTCCAGTATTTTCTGATCAAATCGATCGAAGGTTAAGTTGAAAGGTTAAATAAAAAAATGAACGGGAAATTTTTCGAAATCAGAAACTTCTGGGTCGACCCATCGTCTGGGATTTTTTGTCTAAGATTGGAACTGGAGATTGTGGCCATTGTGTACTCAAATTGGGAAATTGCAAAACGGAATAAGGGTCAAATTTCAATTTAAAAAAAAGCACGTTAAAACTAGGCAACGATGTTGTCCTAAATTTATATAAAATGCTTAAAAAAATAAATTTGTCGATGTGGATTTTTTTTCCCTGGTGCGGGCCTATAAAAATGCTTTCCCCTCGAATTCAGCCTCATTTTTATTAGCGTATACGTTTTGAAAAAGGTCAGCTTATTTTCTTGTCGTTATCTGGCGAAATTTGGAACAAGGTTTATTTTGGTATAGTTACCATCGTCCAGCGCTTTTTTCCGATTCGGTTATTCGTAGTAAAACTTAAAAAAACACGTGACCCCGCCCATTTGTTTTCTCCCGAGGACGGGTTTACCCCCGTTGTATTTCCCTAATTAAATACTCCTCTGGGTGGGTCGACGACATTATGGGCAAACTTTTCCAGTCCACGGGTTGAACGGGGTCAACACGTGGGTTGACGGTTAGCTAATACCAAGTTTTGCCATACAAATTTATTCAACTTTTATTTTTATGAAAAAAGGATTTGCGTCATATTTCGGCGGAATTTCGTTTCCTCTAATTTTGTAAGGCGAACATCAATTCGCAGAACGTTTTTTTTTTATATATTACGCCTACTCGCGTCGATGTTTCAATAACTTTCCGAGTAACTTTTCTCATTCGGAAAGGAAATGACCAACGTCCAAACTCGAGCTTCTCAGTATGTGCGGGCTCTAGTGGGCGTGAAGTAATTGAAGTATGCCTAACTATAATGTTGAGATTAAATGTGTAAATACTTCTAAAATGTCAATCAGGAAGCAAATTAGTGTATCGCGATTAGTGTGGATGGATAATTTGATAAACCAATTTATTATCGTGGCCTGGCTAGTTTCACTGGCAAGCTACAGTACTGTAGTTGAAGAGTGTTCCTATTGCGCAGGTTGAGTATCCCAAATCCGATATTCCGAAAACAAATTGCTCGGAAATCCGAAACTTGAGCGCACACATGGCGCAACAGGTAGAAAATTCCACGCTTGTTCGTCATGTTTCAAAGTACACAAACTTTCTTTCATGCACAAAGTTATTAAAATAATAGGAGTACAGTATACTCCAACATAAGCTTCACCAATGGCATTCCGAGTATCCCTATTCCGTACTAGTACTTTTAGGTTATTTAGACAAGGGTTTAATTTAATTTGCAGTGAGGACTGGCATTAATGATTAGTTTTTTGTCGTCCAAAAAAAATTGTATTTTTCATTTTCATATTACTTCATTTACCCTAAATGGCGTTTGTAATCTGTTAGATATTCAGGCTAAATTTGATTTTATCCCAATTTTCTATACATGTACTGTAATTGTATTCTCCAAATTGTTTGGAAACATATTGGATTTTCTCGCACCCTGTACACGTATTTCCTATCATTATCTAGCCTAATTGTCTAGTCTGGATCAATTTCACTTCCCAGTGGGCTTCGAAATTTTACCCCAAGCAGCTGACCTTTTCAAAAATGCTTTCCAAATGGACGTCTGTTAGCATAATTACTGATGTTCAGAATCAGATAGGCATCGACGCATTTCCTAGTTTGCTCTAGAGAATAGAGATCCCAGGCTATTGGGGCAAACAATTCAAGGACAAATTTCCAACCCATTGACAACTTTTCCCTACCCTGTACGGTGTCTGGTAATTTTCAAAGGGTAGAACGAATTGCTATTTACGGTATCTGATGGCAGTTTTAGTGTGTTCTTAGGAGGCAGTGTGCTTATAATTATCCAATTACGGTATTTATTAAGATTGTTTTGCAGTAGCTCTTGCATTTCTCTAATTACGATTCAAGGAGCGAAAATTGTTGGTGAAATCCTGGGTTTTAATGAAGCGTTTCTTGTTTTCAACTCTGTAAGGGGCCATTCAAAAAGGCAGTCCTCAACATTTTCCCAAAATTGGACTCCCCCTACCCTCTGTCCGCATTGCGTTCGGTCAATCCGGACTCCCCCGGATTCGGACGTCAAAAACTTTTTTTTTAAAAAAAATGCATTCGGAAAATTTGGCAAGTTTAGATAATCTGCACTCTGAAAAGGTTGAGAATTTAGCCAATTTGTCCTCAGAATCTGTTGAATATTTTGCAAATTTCTCCTCGTAATCTTTTGAAAATCCTGTACATGTACTCTGAAACAGTTGAAAATGTTGAAGATGGGAAAACGTGGAAAGTTCTGCAAGTTTATGCTCGAGAAAAATGAAAATTTTGCACATTTCTACTGGAAAAAATTTAGTTTGCAAATGGACCCTGAGCTTTTAAGTTCTGACTTTTCCATGACTGGAGGTAACCTGTTTACTGACTTTTGCGATTTATAACACATCACCTATGCGATATTTGCTCAATTTCTCTTTTTACTTTGGGACATTTTTTTATCAAGTGGACGTTCGAGTTGGTCATTCCCCCCTGTCCATATTGTGTCCGTGACTCAACCTATCCCCCCTACCCCCTACATGAGGACGTCCTTTTTGAATGACCCCCAACTAGTGAAGGCCTAGTACTGTACGTTGTTCAAATTAAGTTGCGCATTAAATTCATCGTAGTTTTGTCAAGTTTTGGGTTTTGCCCTGGTCCACCTTGGCATTTACCCTCTTTTAATATTTTTTTGGTTTTTAATTTTTTCGTTTTTATTGTGTGCAATACCTTTATGGGCAACGTGTTAAAACCGGTAGAATTTATAGTTACCAACTACTACATCGCGACACCGTTTCAGTATTACATAGCGTCGCGTGTTTATCCACGTGATTGTACATCGTACGAGCGACCCATTTTGCCAATTGCCCAGCGGCGTGTGGAAATTGGTAAAGAAATTATCAGCTGTGAACATTTTATCTTCTACTGTACACACGCACTACTTGCCTCCACAAAATGGCGGCGATTCGCTATTCCGTCGGTGTCTGTTCGGGCGGTTTTCCAAGAATTAACACAAATCAAAATGAGCCAATTCATCGAAAACTAGTTTTGAAGGCCTGCTCGTGTACTTTCAGACGGTAGTTGGGCAAAAAATGCCATTTTCGTTGCGCCATTTAGTGCGGAAAATGGAAAGCGTTGGGTAAACTCGTCGGTTGAGACTGGTTTTTACAGCGTTTTATATTCAATTTGAAAGTTTGGATGAGGCCATACCTGCATTTTAAATATTTAACGTTTTTCATCTCAGTATGACACCATGCTTGGCATGTTTACATAATTGACGTGTCTCGTTCTTTAGTCTGAGCTTGATAGCCATGGCCACCCGTAATTCGTTTACAAACTTGTATCCAAACAAAATTGTTCAAAATGGTAAAATGTCTCGTTGTAAATCACCGCCACCGACAAAATTAAGGGCCAAGTTGATGAATTTGGATTAAGTAATTATTTATAGCATACAGAATGCATCGCAATTTATTAAAAGCAGTAATTTTGAAACGGTAAATTTAGCCTAAATATGCTGTACTTGGGCGTGTTGTGGATTCGTTAAATTAGCAATGTCCTCTAATAAGGTGTCGCGCATTTACTTCTTGTGGTGAAATTAAGATAAATTCGCTATACGTGTACAGTAAATCTTCAATAGAACACATTATATAGCATGAACCAAAGTGGGAGTGGCTAGAGGTGTTTGATTAATACACACGCATTAATTTAAAGAAACCTTGTTTACGATGCTTGAATTGAGTTTCATCATTGTTCGATCAATGTAACTGCATGGTGCTTATATACATGTACAACAATGCTAAAATTTAATTGCTCCGAAAACTGGCCTTCCAAAACTTTCCAAGGTTGTTGCCTTCAAGGTGCGAGTTTACTCGTGAAATGTACTTCCTCACTTCTGTCCCAAAATTCTCGTCCATTTCGATAAAAACTAGTTTTGACCAGTCTAGTTTCTGGAAATACTCTGAACTTTCCTCGTATATACAGTGTACAGTGTAGGTTTTCCCAAAATTGGCTCCTCGCGTCAAGCACTCGTCCTATCAGTTTTCTAAAACTGCACTAATCTGGTTTTCGGTTCTTGCTTGGAAAGGAGTACGGGGCAGTTTTTTTTGGTTTTTTTTTTACTGAATGCATACATTTATTTAAGCCTACTGATATACATATACATGTACTAATATAGTTGAAACTAAGTTGAAGTCGCCATCTGCAAAATTCTCAGTAATTCTTAATGTTTGTTCGTTATATGAAAAATCTAGTTTAATCTGGTGCAGCGTGAAGATTTTATTGGCACAAGAATTCGGAACTAAAAGTATACTTTGAAACTTACGTGATTAATCGTAAAATTGGTTTCTTTACGGTTAGTATAACAGTAACATCGGGATACGGGGTTTCATATCGAGTGTTTCATTTAAATATAATGTATATATTTTATCGAGTTAAATGTTCGCTAATAAGCATCGACTCTTTTATAATAAAATCCATTATGTGGAATGACAGCTTGTATTTTTTGTTTCCTCGCAATATAAATCTCTATATTAATATACCATAATTCGTTTGATTGTTGGCAGAATATCTAGGATCAGTTGGATACTTAGTACATTACTGACCATGCCAGCCAATTAAGGAAGCTAATGCTCTGCCTCGAATCAAAAACATTTCGAATATATTTTGATTAATTGTACGACTTCAATCCTTTGATGAGATTATAAATGTACAGGATGTCATGCAACTATTTCCTGTTTGCTAATAATAGAGGTTCTCTGTATTTATGTCAACTCGTCGGATAAATTGTGTACCATAACTGTTAGTAATGCTTAATCAGACTTCATGGAAGAACTCGACCAATCTCCCCATTTCTTTGTTTTATTGCTATATAATCAGTTGCTATATTAAAATCCTATTAAAAATTTGAGTACGCGATTTTTTGCATCCACGTGTTTCGTAGCTGCAATAAAACTGGTAATTGGCTGGCGTCTATAGGCACGTACGTGTAATTGTAGTAACACTGACGACATAGACTGTAATGAAGGCTATACATAGATTCGCTCTCCATATTACGCCAAGAATTAATTTGTCGAACAACCCTATTCTAATTTTAGTCTTCCGGTATTATTAGTAGCAATTAAAAATAAAGCCAATGAAACTTTAAGCCAAAATGCGTTAGCAGCGCGGGAATGAAAAGCTTAATCTTTACTCTCGTCGTGACGTCGTCTGCTAGAAATAGCTCCTAGAAACAGGGTTACAGGAACCTATAATTCGGTTGACCGGACGATGTTAAAATACTTGATTTATATCCCTGATAGATGCGGCTATTTATTATCATTGAAACACTTATCCTATGATATAGGCGTGCATGTTGAATACGCGTTGAGAAATAAATATCTCATTCATGGTCCATGTACGTCACTTAAATTTCCATTGCCAGATTGTAGTGACAATGGAGGTGTCGACGTAACTCGCGATTTATGGCCGGAATATTCAAGCTGAGATTAATAGTTGTGGATTTCAAAGAGATTCTCAAGGATCAACTCCGGCTGACGAAGTTCTTTTTTGCGCCATAAGTTTTATACTCCGTCGTAAAATTCTCAAGATGGTGACGATGACGTCCTCCAATTAAGACGGGTGATTACATTTGAATAAATTTTGCTTAATCCTCAAAAATTGTATTGAGGGGAAGGGCATTTGATGACCTACCCTACTGTTTTATTGAATTTCGAGTTGTATGGTACCACCTGTCGAGAGATCAAAGCGGTTACAGGGTGGTGTGACATTATACATTTTCATGGAGTCGTTGGGCCTGCACGGGCAATTATTGACGTCATGATTTTTCTTGTTTCTCGTCTTTGTATAATGACTGCCGAGAACTTTTGCTTCGATTACGAAATCTGTTTCTGTATTCAGCTTTATCAGTCACGTATATTCATGTTTACGTGA
The DNA here is from genome assembly GCA_034697705.1 of Ommatoiulus sabulosus. Lineage (NCBI taxonomy): Eukaryota > Metazoa > Arthropoda > Diplopoda > Julida > Julidae > Ommatoiulus > Ommatoiulus sabulosus. The sequence continues at coordinate 8,743 of JAQGAO010001870.1, read as the reverse complement.
AATCAAAAACAAGAAACTTGATAACTGATTGTTCTTGATTAACCATTAAGCATGATGTGGGAATTCTTGTTGTCCTTCAAAATCGTAATTCCTACAGGTAATATCGAAGTCTGTAAGTTTCCAATAGCAGATTTTTTTAAAGAAAATTCATAATAGGACAGTATAAATCAATCTGCTTATAATGGGAATTTAGGGGTGATATCTTTAGTCAGGCGATACGAGAGAATTGTCCCGTTATTATATAAAAATTGGTACACTTGCCAAATCTTTTAATGTGGCCGATTTCCTGTAACTGGATATTATAATGTCGATATTTCCAGGACAAATTATCATTCGATCGATTGTAGCTAAGATGTTAAATTTTCTCAGATATAGTTCTTAGTTTGTCTGCACATATTCAACGTATACGAAAATTTGGATTAAATTTGAACTGACCAGTTATTGATGAGAAGTTGCGATTCTTACATTTGGAGGTGAATGGAGTTACAACTGTTGACGATGTTATTTCTTGAGTATTGAAGCGAATGTACATGTACTGTATGAAGAAACAATCATAAACTGTACGGTTTGCTGTGCACATACAATATCAACAATTCGTAAATCATGCCAAAATTGCTGTTACATCGATGAAAGCAATTTGCGAAAAATGAAACCAAACGTTTAGTTTATCCTCATTGCAAATTTCAAATGCTTGACCAAGATGTGGTTTCTTCAATTGGTTTCATCTGTTTCTTGACCGCGAAACTAGATGGCAGATTTATAGGCATAAAATTATGTATTTCCAATAAATTAAGTTTCGTATGCATGTGGCCTACATGTAGATAACGTAGGGAATTAACGAGCTATTTGGATTTCCAAATTTCCCACGAGTTAATTTTAAATTTTGTTACAAGTATTGATTACTAGATCCATCCTTTGAAACTATAACTTTAGTAGATTTTTCAATTGAAAAACTCCAATTCCTCGTTATTCCCATTCGTTATAGAAAAACTGTTTTATGCCTAAGGGTGCGAGCACAAAGAACGCGTGTTGCAGGCGCTTATCACTCGGCGTACACTAGCGCTACCAAGCGGGATAAGAATGCGGCATGCTTTTTAAATGAGGGCGCACACGAAGAAAGCTTAGCCGAGCCAGTTTCTCCAGTTTTTACATCGGCCTCGACCATCAGGCATTCTCAAACGTCGCGACGTCGTACAAATGCAGTCAGTCTTGTTAAATAATTGCTGGAAGGTCGCGCTAAGTTGATTGCATCACATTTCTGTCTGCATAGGCAAATTATCAGTAGATTATTTTCGTTTCTAATTGCTCAACACCATTTAATATGATTCGCACGTATTTTTCGGCGTTGCATTTGGGTTTCGAGCGGTCTGGCCGAGTGATAAAATTTCACTCGGATGGGTGGGGGTGAAAATACAGGTTTTGTTACCTGCAAAATGGCACGCATGGCGCCAATGAAGAGATTGCAACGTCGATTTACCAGAAGAGGTGACTGCGAGGAGGAGATTCTCGGCTAGTTATTTATGGTCGTTGTGCAACAATACCCATTGGACTTGAACTTACGTACAGTAAGCAATACCTCCTCTACGGTGATTGTAAACGGTTTCTTGAGGGAGCTGCAAAATTGCAGCGCTGATATCCAATTTTCTGACGGAAATTGCAATGTCGCCATAGACACCCAAAGTGAAGTAGTATACTTCCCACGGTGAAGTTTTTAGCAATCATTCATGCGAGTGTTGCATGTTCCAATAACGATTTTTCTCTCTCCATTTTAATTTCCTACCTGTGCGGGGTCGATTTTTTTTCCTCCAAAAAATCCTGCAACCATAATAATGATACCTTTCGTGCAAACAATGGCGAGGGGGGAGGAAGTATTGTATTCTGCGAGGAGGCCCAAATCGTACGTGGGGTTTCTGGCACGCTATGACTCGTAGAAATGCAATAAAAACCGTATTGATCGACCTTTAGCAAAATCGTAGATTTAGTTTGCATGTTTGCGCCGTTGCAAAAAAAAAAAAAAAAAAAAAAAGTAATTGGAAAAACCAATATTTAGCAGATTTCTGTCTGGTTGCCTTTCTTAGGCCAGATGGCTGCGATGGCTGACCAAGACATCTTTCTGTCCCTATCAACCGTGAAAATTCCTAATTGGGATAGATGGTATATAGTCTCTGATAAGTTCGAGAAACATTCTTCCGAACAGTCAGTATATTTCCGTAAAGATTGCATCGTGCTAGCAACAGCCTCCTTGGCAATTGCGAATCAATAAGTCTTTTATCGAAAAATTAGGCTATACTGTTTTGGCTTTTTAATTCGTTTTATCGACATTTTAAAAAACCTCTTGCATGCTGTTGGCGGCGATGTCATGGATTACGAGCTGTTCGCTAGCAAATTCAGCAGACTATAAAGAAATGATTTAGATCGAATGAGCGTTAACAAACTGACTTCAGACATGCATTAGTTGAAAACTTGTATTTATGGACACGTTTGACCATGGGCAATCTAAATGGGGCGTCGTCTGCTCTGTTGTCCTTCTGTTGCCATGGCAAGCCAAACGTAACGGACGATATACGTCAAAACGCGTAGCAAATTCTTAAATTCCCACAAAACATAAGTATTTCCATCTATTCTCAGAAGACCATTCTGGACAATTTCAAATTGAGCTATATCAAACGAAATCTTGAATCTGTACATCAACGGGAAATCTAGCAGCCATTTTAGGAATGCGTTTAAATCTGCACTCGATGCTGTTTATTTGCTATATACCAGTTACGTTATTTACGCAAGATTTTCAATTGAAATAATCCCATAATTTCGCTAAGTAGTGCGCATTTTGCAATTACCGAGAACTGTAGCAAAAGCGAGCAACGAGCGTTCGTAACCTTGACGTCGAGGCTGCTTTCTGGCATTTTTTCCGAAGCAGATTCCGTAATGGCCATGCAAATGAAATATCGATCAGGGAAAAACTATTGAATGATGCTTTTGATGGATGGCCGTTACAATGTTTTGTTATTGCTTCTAAAAGAGCGCTTTACTTCTTCTAATTCAATGCCTCTAGCTGTTTCCTGGAAGGCGAGGCTGACGTCACAGGTCTTATCCCTGTTGCTGGGAGCTGCTTCGATGCCAGAAAATAAAATTCCGCCTATTGTTTACGGAAATCGGGCATTCTCGTATTGATCCCTCGTTCTTGCTGCCAAATTTGCCAACCAAACGATGCGAAAGGTCAAGCGGTGCTCACGGGGCCCATGTGCTCCATAAAATGACGCTGCTGAAAAGTTTGACGTAATAAGGTGCGAGCACAAATTAGAATGCTTATTGCAGGCGCTTACCACTCTGCGTACACTAGCGCCATCAAGCGGGATAAGAATGTGGCATGCTTTTTAAACGAGGGCGCACACGAAGAAAGCTTAGCCGAGCCAGGCTGAGCTTACAAGAAGCGCTTGGAAATCCGAAAACAGATTTGTAAGACAGTAGAGTGGCACACAGATGAGATGCTAATGCGCATGTGCAAGGTTTTATGGGGAATGTTTCACCTAGCATAACGCATGCAGTGGCGCCATCACGCGAGGCTTTTCACCGAGGCATTTAAATGGTCATTCAGAAAGGACATCCGCATGCATCATTAAAGAAAGGGGGGGGTTGGGGGGCGAGAATTGAATTAAGAATTGGCCAAAATATAAAAGTAGCGATGCAAACTATATACTAGTTCTGAAAGTATAAACTTCCACTGCAGAACATCGCAAAAAGCCTTTTTTTTTTTTTTTTTTTTTTTTTTTTTTTTTTTTTTGAAAAACCCGCCACCGATTGACTCTCCATCTGGCCTGGCGGCGTATTTAGTAAACAAAGCAAGCGGGGATTCTCGCGTAATTAATAGTTTATAATAATTGACGCGCTGTTGGTATGTAAGTTTATGTTCGATGCTAGCGCCTCCGGCATATCGTGGCGAATGCGACGTGCCAAGTTTTGACAATAACAAGCAATTCGTTCGTGTTACAAAAAAAATTCAAAATATTTTGATGAAAATAGCCTGAAACCACTTCGCGTTACATTACGTCGATTGGTTGGAAATAGGCGAAAGCTTTCAACGGTTTCGATTGTATGCTCAACAAAAAAAAAAAATTTCCACGATATTTTCAACAACCAATTCGTTGATCAGTTTTTTGACCATCTTGTTGGACTGGCATCACACCCTATATCGCTTAATTTGCGTGACAATGGACTTTTCCGGCGTGACGTCATCGCCTCACCAATTGCTTTTAAATTTCTGAGCCGTGAGAAGCAAACACCGCTCAATACGCTCGTTTTAGCGTAGTCTAGCAGTTCTGCTCAATCGACCATTTCCTGCGAGGATTACAGCAGCTTCTTGTCCATTCATTCTCATTAATATCCAAACGTGAATCGCCAAATTAAATCCTGCCTCCTCCCAGCCTCTGGCTTCTGGTCAGGGTTGGCCGCCATGTTTCATCTCCGCCACGATTCCAATGACAAGAGGGACAAAAACTTGGCAAAATAATTTATGAGGCGGTTGTCGCACTATATATTGCATTAAGGCTGCAGGGTTGCGTTTTTCTAAACTCCCTATTTCCGTTTTCGTTTCTGCGTCACTTTTTTTCCCCCGCCATTTCGAGAGGAAGACCTTTTAGAGGAACTGGCATCGGGGAAATACAAAAAAGGCAATATAAAAATTAAGGTATCGATCCGACGCGTGCGTGTAGAAATAAATACGGGGCAATAGCTGGACATTGGCTGAGAACGTTGATGGTATTATTTGATAATGGGATTTGTAGCGCTCGTTTTCGACCAACGGTTTTCTTGAAACTGAAGGAGTTACGACGAGGTGCTAAACCATTCTGACGACTGGCGTTTTCGTCTTGCAATTCGTTCCCAAATTTCAGGGTCTAATACTCGCGTACCTGTGAAAAGTTTGGAAATGATGTCAGAGCCTTGGCATATTTAATTTCATTCGCTGTTGTTTGCTAGAAAATCTAAAGTATCGCCTTACTAATTTATTTCGTTTTCTTCAAGACGTACATCTAAAAGACAAAAAAAAAAACTCGTACCATTAAGTCGGGTACACACTAGCCACCAAACCAAAACTTAAAAACCACAAACCCCAAACTTTCAACGTGAACTAATTTCTATAAAAAAAATTTAATACAAACTAGTTTTGCAAAACCTGAGCGTACACACTGCAACAAACCATATTGACAAAACTCGACAGTCGATATCACTAACTCCAGCAGACGACAGACAATCAAATCCACCCTTTTAGCAGCGCCACCGCCAAAACGTTTGGCTGTTTCCCTTTCATCTCACCGACACTCGACGGAAACGCCATACTTAGTTCGCAAACTTGCTTTTCTAGTTGCCACAAACCAGAAAAGTTTCAAATTTGGAGTTTTTATAGTTTTGGTTTGGTGATAGTGTGTACACCCGACTTTACATTTTTATTTCATTCACCTTAAAGTGACTCGTTTAGTCACTTTTTCGCGAGGAGCATATCCCGTAATCCTCCGATGATTCACGTATATCTTTCCAATCATGGGTATAAACATTGCAACCATTCCCCTGTTGTCATCATCCATGGTGGCGTTGGAATGGTCGTTCGCTGACCATGCACGAATGTCCAGCGCGTGTTTCGGGAATGTGTCGCACCCGATGCATATAGCAGGGATTTGCGCTATTTCCTCTCCAACAATTGGATATCTTTTGCATTTCTCGCTATATAGCTCGTGCGTGCCCAGACCCTGAAATTTCTGGATCGGTGTACGCTTCAGGCAGATTTGAATTTGAATTCGATGCCATTGGCATAAATTTGCCCTCTCATTTCTCTACGACGAATGAACGTGAAATGTCGTCCATAAACTAAGTCCTCTAAAACTTTTTTTTTTCCGACCGGGACCTCTAGCTTCTTTTCATGTAGCGTCATCGAGATTTCTCGTCTGCGAGCTGTAAATTGGGATAGTCTGCAGCCATCGTGCTGAACTAAGGTCGAGACGTGCGGAGACTTAATCGATGCAAGCAAGCGCACTCTTTTTTTTTTTTCTTTTATTTTCTCGCTAATAATTCTCCACTTCTGCCTAGCTTTTCGTCCCTTCGTTGAGCCTCATGCTCACTTTTTATTCAAGGACGGTCAGCCCTACTTCCCGCAACAGCCGCGTTTTCGCAATTGTCGGTCGTTTTCCTCGTGCTTGCCTCGCTCAATCCCCGAGTTGCTAGCTGCCATATATTATGTATGCGCGTACGGTGCGTTGGCTAAGATTTTAATCAAATTAGCGCCTATACGTACCTGGTCTGCATGCGTCTATAAAATTAGGCCGTACATCTGTCCGCTTGTGAGCGAGCTGCAGGACGGGAACCAGGGGCACGAGGTGGCAACCACGCATGACCCGTCCTACTTCTGCTCTGAACGTCATTCCGGAAGTCCTAGCATTATTGCCTGAAAGGAAACGATAAAACTGATTGAGAAATAGAGTAGAATTTTTACTGAACATCACTAATGTTATAGATCTGTACTTCTCTGGAAGCTTATGGCGAATTCCAATTGTCCAAAAAGAGTACACTGGGGTACTCCGAGTGTACAAATCTGCTCTCATTCCGTTTGATTTGTCCATCGTGCATACTTGGTCGAAATCGGTGCACCCTACTGAACTGTTCCATTTGTACAAAAAGAGTGCTCTGAGAGTACCCCGACTTCTCGGTCTCAAGAGCTAGAGTAGCCTGAGCATCCAACATGGCGTCATTAGGACGCACCGCGCCAAAAATATCACGACTTCCGGTTGTACTGGCTAGCCACTGCTCTGCCCTGGTGTGGACAATTGGAATTCGCCAAAAGCTTCCAAAGTTTTTTTCTGCATAAGTACAAAATGTTTAAAGGGGACCTTGGAAGATTCATGATGGTTAGTCTAATTTTTCGATATGACTTCATATGACTCACATGAGTTTAAACCATGGTCATGTGTAGATCTCATTTGATCTCTGTACATTAAAGGGGGGGAGGTGGAAGTCTCCCTTGGCGGTGAAATTCCCATGTAGGTGACGCGGGCACATCCTCTGGCGTTGGATTAGCCTTGGTGCACAGAAATGGGCTAACTTTAAAAATCCACAAACAAACATGACTTTTTCTTGAATTTTACCATTAGATGTGATGAGAGTCTGGCTATTAGTTCCTACCATAATTTGAAAGCTAGAAATCAGAACTATAACATACTATTTAACAACTATTTATAGGTGTATAAATACACCTTCGTGTTTCATTCCTTCATGTTGTCATAACCCACGGCCTTATGGTCATATAAATGATTTGTTATTCCAATAACTGTTTACATTTACAGCAACAAACCTACCCTATGTTTTCTTTTTTACCAAATTTGCATTCACTGTTTCTTTTGGATGTTTACAAATTGTTTTTGTGTTCTATTACTCATTCAATTAATTATATATCTCCTAGAGTTCTGAGAAATCCAGTTTTCTGGATTGGGTTTCAAGTAATTTCTGTAATCTTACCTACTATAAGCAAATATATTTTTCTATAATTTTCCAGTAATTCCATCAAAATTACATGTGTCCGGCCCCCCCGGCCTGGCTACCACCCCATTCCTATTGTTTGGGCGCTTTTAGCCTCATAATCATTGCGCCCTTAACCCCCCACCAACCAACCTATTCGTCCATTCTCTATGAGAATTTTTCTGAAGATAATTTTATACTTAAAATTCAATTTATGGTGTTGTATCTCTAGTACTACTTTGCTCCATTCCCATTTAACCTTTAAGACTCCACTGAGTCGTGATATTTTATTTAACTATCATTGAAGGCACACTTACTCAGGGTTCCCCCAGACCTGGAAAACCTGGAAAAGTCAGGGAACTTGAAAATGACCTGGAAAAGTCAGGAAACAATGGTTTATTTTGAAAAAGTCAGGAAAATTCAACACAGTCATGGCGATCTAAAATTGACTTCCATAAGGTCTGCTCAGGGCCCATTTTCCAAGTATTAATTTGCAAAATTTTCCACTTTTTTTAATTTAAATTTGCAAAATTTTCCACGTTTTCCTAGTACAAATTTGCAAAATTTTCCCACGTTTGCCGAGTACAAATTAGCTAAATTTCCCACGTTTTCTGAGTATTAATTTGAAACATTTTCCCCGCTTTCCGAGTACAAATTAGCAAAATGTTTCACGTTTTTTTAATTCAAATTTGCAAAGTTTTCCACGTTTTCCTAGTACAAATTTACAAAATTTCCCACGTTTGCCGAGTACAAATTAGCAAAATTTCCCACGTTTTCTGAGTATTAATTTGAAAATTTTTCCATGCTTTCCGGGTACAAATTAGCAAAATGTTCCACGTTTTCCATGTACAAATTTACGCAATTTTCCACGTTTTCTGAGTATTAATTTGCAAAACTTTCCACGTTTTCCTAGTAGGCCCTACAAATTTGCAAAATTCTTTAGGTTTTCCGAGTAGAAATTTGCAAATTTTTCCACGTTTTCCGAGTACAAATTAGAAAAATTTCCCACGTTTTCCATGTACGAATTTACCCAATTTCCCACGTTTTCCGAGTACAAATTTGCAAAATTTTCAACGTTTTTCGAGTACAAATTTGCAAAATTTTCCACGTTTTTCGAGTACAAATTTGCAAAATTTTCCACGTTTTTCGAGTACAAATTTGCAAAATTTTCCACGTTTTCCGAGTACAAATTAGAAAAATTTCCCACGTTTTCCATGTACGAATTTACCCAATTTCCCACGTT
>JAQGAO010001869.1:0-22122 GCA_034697705.1 Ommatoiulus sabulosus | reverse complement strand
TACTACATCAACTTTTAGAGTAAAAAACAGACTTTTTTAGTTTAAAAATGACGTTTCGGCCTTTGAAAGATGGTCTTTTCTATTCAATTCTAATCTATTCTAATCGATACCCTACAGTCAGCACAAATAGTGCCATGTGGTAGGGCACTATAAAACACATGGAAACAAGACTGTGTTTTTACAGTGTATGCCATCTGCAAGTTCTAATTTCTCCTGGAAATCAGTTCGGAAAGTTTACTTTTTCCCCATTTTTAGGTTAAACTCGTATTTTGGCGCTAGACCGTGTGACCCGTGTGGAAGTTGGGTGGATTTGATTTTGTGGTTAGGATTGAAACTATTTGGTTAGGATAGATGCTACGTGGTTATAGGATAAGTGAAATCATATATAATGCGCTATGAAGGTTTTCGGTACAATTTCCAAAAAAAAAACCTCCCCACATTGTCAGACGTGGGGCGAAATCAATTCGCGTTTCAACGGTCGCTCACATATTTTTTAAAATGTGGAACAGATTCATGGTCAGACATCTGTTTTTAACTTCCTGTTCCTCGGAATACGCCGAGAATCACTTGGAGCTATTTAAGTTTTACCAAAATTACCGTGTAGGGGTATTTGAATATCTGGCACTGGTCACACGATCTGGGCTACCAATAAATTCGTAGAATAATGATTTTAAATAGAAAAGCCCACGTTTGCCCAACCCTGGCCAATTTACCGAGGAGGTCGAAAAGCGAGGCCGTGCCGAAAATTGAATTATTACCAGCATACGTTTTCTTTTCGAAAGAAAATCGATAACAGAATGAGTCTATAAATGCCTAAATGACACTGAACTGATAACAAAAGCCGTTACCCGTTCACAATGGGATCAGTTACGCCTAGCACTAATTAACCTGCCATTAAAAGCGTCGATCAGACGCACATTTCGAAGCAAAAACTGAATTGCCTCGCCAAAGTTGTCGATTAAATATCACTTATTATTCACCCACGCAACATTGTGCGAGAGGTTCTGGTGTTGGGATTTGTTTTAAAACTATCTCCGAAATATTTATTACCGAACCAGAAAGCCAAAAATATACGTTTGGTATAAAAAAAATCTAATGCCATATGCAGGTTGCACAATAAAGCGTTCAATTAATTGGTTAGAAAAAAAACAAGTTTTGACCAGTGCTATCCATCATCACCGCTGATTAGATATTCATTTATGCGTCATTCGCGATATAACAGCTAGCGCACTCTATCAGAAATCTATAAATCTCGCAGCCTGGCAACAAGCTGTTTGGAGATCTGCAAACAGCTGCTCAAATCTAAAATAGGCAACATGCTGCATGTTTTTAATAACAATGGTATCGCGGTACATTTCATTATTGTTTTCTTACGAAGCGGGTTTCCGGAATTATCCTATGTGAGAAATGACATTTAGGAGATGCATTCGAGATGTACCGTTCTTCTTATTTATAAATTAATTCGGACGCCGTTTTCTCAGTCATATATCTAATGAAGCTGAAATCTACGAGTGGGGTTCATTAAGATTCAGCAATCATTTTTTTTAAAAAAACAAGGTTTTTATGGATTTTAATGAAATTTGTTGGAAAAATTATTCCATCATTCCTGATGAACTACTGTATGTCAACATTAAAGAATATGTTTCAAAAATTGGAAGTGCTTAAAATCCCTCGTATATTTCCGTTTAGCACAAATAAACTGCATTTATACATGTGCATTATCACGGTATGCTCAATTTAGTCATAGTATATTGGTCCGACTGAACGGATAATAATAATTTCATTGTATACGAAATATATTTTGTCTTGTACATGTACAGTATATGACACATCATATAGATGACGCTGGGTCATATTGCACTAAACATAAGAGTAAAGTTTGATCACGCCGTTTGGGTATACTGTATACATTTTATTCCCTGATGTTTGATATCATATCAGAGCTGAATTTTGACTCATAGCATCGAAAACTGCCGTATAGGTGGCGAAGCGGATTTGCCCCATTTTAAAATTATCCTGGAGGATTTGAATATACGAGATACCATTTAAGAAACGCATCACCGTAACCTGTTAAGTCCTGGATACTGCCACAAATTTACCTCGCAAATGTAAAAAAACAAATGTGATGTATTCACAAATGTATCGAATCACGATACGGTGTTAACAAACTCGAGACATTGTTGACGAATCTAGACACTGATTTAGAGGCGATGATTTTTCAATTTTTTTTTTATAATTATCTTATAACTGAAAAGAATTTCCCGAGCCGAAGTTGTTGCGAATGTGCCACTGCAGTAAAATAATTTTGAAATGCGTATCAGTCAGCGCATTGTGTTCGGTACATTACAACCGCCTCCAAAAAGTGGAAATATGGGTTTTTGTCGGTGCATGCATAGTAATGCACTCCTCCAGAGTTTAATGCACCGAATTTGTTTCGACAACATTCGGCAACTGGGGGATTTCGAGTGGGCTGGATATTACGGCCACTTCAGCGCTTAATTCCCCCTTAATTATGAAGAAAAAAAACCGATATTACACATTGTTGGTATATCGCCTAGCAAAGACAGTAAAAGAGTGAAAGGAAGCTAGAAATGATTTGTTAATTAATAGGTGTTAAAATAAAGGAGAAATCTATCGTCGTGAGGTGATTGTGCTAAAATGCGGTCGTGCAGGAGGCAATGGCTAACCGATTTTCTGCGTGAATGCATTCGCATATTGGTGATAAAAAACTATTACTCAGTTACATCGTTACAATTAGGTAGCAAAAAAAAAACAAGTGTTCGAATAATCGGTTTCACGACTGTTGTCTCACGCGAAACTATCACGCATGAAACAAAACTGTCCGAACAATAAGAGCATTTTTGTAATACATCGTAAATACACCTGAATAGAGGTCGTATCAAAAGTCAACTTTTAATCAGCTGTTAAAAGAGTTCATCCTAATTGTAACTTTGTGTCACTGTTGACATGGGCGAATTATGAATGATGAGCCTCAAACCTCTCATATAACAGGGGTCCCCCATAAATTTCATATCAGAAATTTTGTTGACAATTTTACAAATTTTTATTCGGAAAATGTTGAAAGTTTGGCCCTTAGCAGACTGAGCTGACCACATACTGCTGTAGAAGCATACATTTTGGATTGTTACATTTCCAGGTTTTTAAACAAATTTCCCTGACCAGCGATAAAATTGACATATGCCGATAACTTATCCACGATTTTGAATCGATTCTTGCAAAATATTATAATGTCAATTTTGAAACATTTTCAGAATTAACGTAGGAAATTTTTGAAAAATTAGCGTGAAATTGTGTTGACAATTTTACAAATTTTTATTCGGAAAATGTTGAAAGTTTGGTTCTGAGAAGACTGAGCTCACCACATACAGCTGTAGAAGCATACATTTTGGATTGTGACAACATAAATACGTTGAATATCCCTGACTTTTTCAAAATTAATCTTTCCTGAGTTTCTAGTCATTTTCAAGTTCCCTGACTTTTCCTATAGTCTGGGGGAACCCCGTATAAGGGGCACAAGTGTACTCAGACAGAAACTTTACGAATTATTCTTTGTGAAATCACGTGTGCGAAAGGAATGCATTCATTGGTTTTAAAAAACGGCGATATAGCCTGTAGTGATTTTTTAAACCAATGAACGCGTCGATTTTGCACAAGTGACTTCACGACTGCCAAAATACGATCAGCTTCCGCACGAGTACTCCTTTCAGACTTTTCTGTCACATCCAACATTGAACTTGCCCTCAATGTTGAGGTGATGTTATTTGCAGTCATTGTTACAAGTGTGACCACCTCATTAGTCACACGTGGTCACGCCTCATTAGTTCCGGATATTTGCGAATCATTACAGCGAGAACATCAAGTGATCTAATGTCAATTTTTCTTCTTCTGCAGGCTCGCGCCAATCTGTTGGACTCCATGCTGGCCAGCAGTACGAGCAGCAGCGACACCGAAGTGGACAGCGACACCGCCGACGAGGAGTACAAGTACCAACACCTTCACGAAATCCATCGAGTGAGACGCTTTAAGAAAGGTGCGTGCCTAATAAATTCAACTTCCAGAACCGCAAAACGTACGATTTTTCCATAAATAAAAAAAAAATTTAACCAAGGAGCAAAAACTGACCAGTCTTTCATGGTCATGCCAACCCTTGAAGGGTACTTTTTTAAGCGTCTGCATGAAACTCCATAATCCGATCACCCATGGGCATGCGAGCGTGCGAAAGACTGTAATCACCAGGTGCGCTCAACACTTTGCCATTCAAGAAATGACCAATGATAAAAATATTTTAAATATACGAGCTTTCTGGGCAGTGGAGGAAACAATTCGGGGTTAAATATTATGAGAATTCTCACCCCAATTTCAAATTAACGTGCCGAGTGAATGAACTAAAAAAGGTTTGATGGAGAGAGAGATCCATGACCCGAATTTGCATGTTGCCATACCTGGCAGTGGCACCATCAGTGGCTATATTTACGAGATGTACTCGCTACTTTCTTACCTCCGAAATGTTCTTTGAAAAACGAGTCAGTGTCAGTGCCTGCGCCATTCGAGGGGAACGACTTCTGGTAATAATTCTTTCAGAAATGTACGAACGAACGTCGAAATTACATGTAGAACCAGGCAGCGCCATTGTTGGCCCCGGAGCATTACCGAAACATTTTTGTAATTTGCACGGATTTTCTCGTGAGCATTCTTTCACTCCCCTCATCTCCTGTTAATTCATAAGAATCGTAGAGAATTTATGCAAATGTGGTTGCGTAAAAATAGTCTGGACAAAAAAGCGCCCGAAATTTAAACAATGAACGATCGAAGAAGAAAACTCAAAACTCGAAATTCGTTTTTTTTTTCGTATTGTAAATAGTTTTTATCGGATATTATTAAATTTACAATTGTTACGTTATAATTAATTTTTTATACAATGCGTCAACTTTTCTTTTATCAAGAGAACAATTCCCATTACGCATAATGTTCTGTATCTAGGAAAATATCAAGAACACACCCATACTAATGTGGAAACGTTTTCCAACCACTGGTGTTATCCACGATGTTTTTAAAATCGACACGGAACCATACTAGTACATGTATTCAATATTCAGTATTCGGGCATTCAATATTTTTCAAAATTTACTAATGACAATTTAGAAATGTTCTAAAAATTTTACAAAATTTGCACTCTGAAATTGGTTCAAAATTTTGCAACTTTGTCCTCAGAAACTGTTGAAAATTTAGAAATCTGTATTCGAAAACAGTTGAAAATGTTGCACATTTTTGCTGAAAAAGGTTGGAATTTTCAAAACTTCTACTCGTAAACTGTTGAAAATTGTGCAAATTTGTCCTCTAAAATTGGCGAAAATTTTGCAACATGGAAACATTAATTTTGGATCATGACAACATTTATACGTTGAATTTCCCTGACTTTTTCAAAATAAGTTTGCAAGTTTCCTGATCCCTGAACCTTGCACAGTGTCAGGTATACTGTGCAATAGTCTGTCAATTTTGCACACATGACTTCAAGCTCAATTCATAAAGCTAATTCTTTCTGAGTACACCTGCATGTACATGTATTATTGGTCATGACCTAGTCTATGGACTTTAAATTTAATACTTTCCCTTAAAATTAGAATGTCTAGGATTAATTTTTGCTCAAGCACCCATTCCGATTTAAATATTAAACCGTAATCCTTAGACTATAATTAGCCTGGAAAGTTTTTTTTGAAAAGACATTTCTTTTTGTTCTTCCAGCTGCTGACCGCGAGCAGTGTGTCGTCCGCTACATCCCGCAGCACAGACCTTCCATCCTGGACCGCAAGGACTTCTACTACCGCTACGGCGAGAAGGAGCAAGAGGCCGTGGCCAGCTTCGATTTCCTGGAGACCATGTCGACGTCCGTCAGCGACGTCGGTTCCGTCGAACTCCTCAGTGACAAGAGCTGCGCCAAGGAGGCCCGCAACGAGAACAAGTCCAACGCCAATGACTTCTCCTACTCCAAGGACGACAATAGGAATTACGGCTCCCTGCATTCGCTGGCCAACGAGGCCGACCTGGAGGGCAGGCAATTCATCGAGGGCAGAGGGATCATCTACGACGACTTCCGGCGGGACACCAAGTTCTCCGCATTGACACTCACCTCCCAAGAGGGCGACACCGATGAGAGGTTGTCGCTGAGCGACTCGTGCGCGGAGTCCTTCTCCTGCTCCACGTCCAACCTGAATCTGGAAATATGAAGCGCCGGGGGGTTCTTCTTCGAAAAGAGAACTGACCTTTTGAGCAATCGTGCCAAGACGCTTTCGCCATTGTGACGCTTTTATGCAATCGCACAACAATTGCCTCAACATGCATAAATGTATACTTCATGCTGAATTCGAGGGGATGACGCTTCTGGTTGCAGCACTGGAGACTTTATTTGCGGAGCCAATTCTCGAGATGATGTTGAGAGTAGTAGCGAGGCAATTCCTGGAGTTCCTCTCGGAGTAAACTCTGGAGACGATTCTCGGGTGCTCCTTGCGAGTGCGCGAAAGACGAATCGATTTTTCTTAGTGAGAAAACTAGTTACCAGTAACTCAGTGCCGATGATTGGAAGTAAACCCCACTCCGGCCTAGTTCCGTGCATTAATTTAATACGAGTAAACGAGAAACTAGCACCCCCAGTGGCCGTATAGCGTGCTATGATTTGCTAGCCATCTCAAATACCGAGTCAGAGGGTTAGTTGGAGGGGAAATCAGTGTTATTTTTCCATAATAAGCCCGTTTTCGTGTGCACCTTTGCATGGAAGAATCCCTTCAATTATATTTGTAATTACCTTCGATCATATCCTCCCTCAAAGACTAGCTTTCCGAGATATTTAATGTCGCTATTTGGAGTACAAACTATTTCTAGGATACTACGGACTTCTCGATTAGCTCTGTCTTAGTAATAATGGGTTCTTATTTTTAAGAGATAAAAAACTTACCCTTCGTGAGGCGCGGGACCCTCCGTTCCGTGCGGCTGTTGCGCGTTATTTTAAGTGGTATGTGGATTCGTATCAAAAACATAACTATTTGTGATTACTTCCGATTCGGGTTATGAGATAAGTACTAAATAAACGATAAATTAAAGTATTGCCACCGAGTTGTTCGTGAATTGATTTGGGTCTTCCTTCCGAGAAAATCTTAACAGATGCTTGCCCAATTCTGGATATGTTGGGGAATGGGGAGTACTTAGCGGACAAGAGGAGTAGCGTCATAGCTTACGAGTCACATCCACGTGTATTTGAAATGCATGCTGAAAAAGCTCTATCAGTTTCGTTGGTCTGCTGGTCAGCAGTGATGACCCTCTCGTGATCCATTTTGTACATGAGCAATTCGCGGCACACTCACTCCTTTCAGTGCAGATTTAACCAAAAATCTTCCACTTCAGCCAGTGACAAACGTAAGTAACAGTGTTTGACAAACAGATTTCCAGTAATTTTAATCAGACCCGGAGACCTGTCCTAAAACGCCAACCTAATTTCCTGGAAACATTGGAAATTCATGGAAGAAAGTAAAGAGACCCGAGGTTATTTCACAATAACATTTCACGCGTCACTTTATTCGAAGCTTTACAGAAAGGTTTGACTACAAGAAAATGCCACATAGAACAACAGCGAAGCGCCACGCAGCTGCGCCGATTGTTCCGTGGTATTAGCCGCTCGCAAATTTTCTACGCTTTCATTTGTTATAAAAGAGGCAATCAAATATAAGTTAAAAGTTGAGCACATTATAAGAACTTGTTAGAAATTCGCGGTGGTGTATATGTACAAGGCGTAAAATCATGCCGTCAAGAATCTGGCAAGAACGGGTCTAAAAACGTCCACGCAAAATATCTGTATAGACTCCAATATATCGGATACGTGTATAAATAATAGTAGTAGGCAATGCCAACCAACCACCAGTGCGTTCTTCGGGGCTCACAGATCTCGCAATTATCCACACAGCCTTTTTTTCCTGCCCTTTTCATCGAGAGCACATCGTCCCCGAAAGAGTTGGTGCCAGGCACACAATCCTCGTGTACGTTTCATTATCACTAACTGCTTTATTTACATTTGGCATCTTCGAGAGAAAGACGCGGTGCCTTCGGGAAGCGCATTTTATATTAATTTAGGATGCGTGGGATACCCCTGGGTGCAAATCTCCGCTCCATCGAGTAGTTTTCAGCACCGAGTCGTCGCGAGCGCTAACTGAACCCATTTTCGGCTGCTCGTTTTCCTGACTAGCAGAAGAGCGTCGGGCCTCTAGGAATGCCACCAACTCGCAGCACGGTTGGCATTGTCAAAGCTCGATTTAAGTGTTCCGTGGCTCACGGCTCAGGTTGCGTAAGCCAGAAACGAGGATGGAGGATGAAGGCACTATCTCCGATCACAGATCAGCGCCGGATTCCACGCAACGCACATATTTACAAGATTAAGGCGAAAATGGGTATCCCCGACTGCGGGAGTTTGAAAGCCTTCCAAATGCTGGATTCAGGACCGTACCTGCCGAGAGGGAAGCCTTACCGCAGCAGCAGCAGCATTCGCTCATTCTACGTGACTGGTCGATCGAAGGGGCTTCGGACTAGACAGTGGCATCCAAGTTTGCGACAAAAGATTTTGTTGGAAAGCGAGTAAGCCACGAATTGAGATAAAAAAATAGAAATACAAATCTGGGTGTGATGAGAAAGGATTGTATGGCAAACTCGAACCGATGAGCGAGGGGATATTGAGCCCGAAAGAGGCAAGATTTACTGTATGTCTCCGAGAAATCTCGAAATCAGTAGAGACCAGAGGCCTTCCGCAGGTTAAACTGCTTCCAAGATGGCAAGGCGTAGAAGTCCTTCTTGGACATCTTAAGCACCTCCTAAAATGACAACAACTCGAGAGGTAAGTTTTTAAAATTGCTTTTAGCAAACCTCGGGAAATATGCTTCACATGTACTCAAGCACCTCGAAAGCAGTTATGGCGCATGCAGAATGAAAAGCAAGACGAACAAGCACACCATTCAGTGAGGGTGTAAACACCACATCGTGGAAGGAACATTATATGACCGTAAGTACGTTTGTGCCAATCACCCAAAACAATAACACCAAAAAACGAGGACGACAGCCAATTGAAAAGCAAAAGCTACCAAAACTAGCTCTCAGGGCAAGCGTTCTAAATGCTGGAATCTAGTAGCGTTTCTACATACAAGCAACCAAGATGTTAAACAATGCACCAAATACCATTAAATCTAAGGTAGTAAAAGCTAATTTTAACCACCGATGAAAATGGCAAAAGTCATTTTGCCATTCTGGAAATTATCCAAATTAATGCAACATTCTTACATAACTTGCTCATGAAGCAACCTTCGTACGAAACCGCAAGCAAAACGAGCTCAGTTCACACAGACTTAATAATTTAAACTTAATAACTAGAATTTAGCCATGCATTAACGTGAATTAGTGATTCGGAGCTACGTAACGAAAGGTTCGCTTACTTGAAACTCTTCACTCGTCAGATAGGACTCAAGTATAGAAGGATCCACCCCATCAGGCAGTGGCCGTTCTTGGAGCTCAGCGAACGTGTACCGCGTTCGTTTCAGCTGAAGAAGAACTTCCTTTACCAATTTTTTCTCGCCGGCTATGCGCCCTTCCTGCAAAACGTGATAAAAAGTTTAAAATTGGACACTTCACCCAAAATAGATTTTTTTTAAAAAAACACGATGTTATTACTTTGATATTGGATCATTTTAATTTCGAACTTAACATTATGGTTAAAAAAGTTCGGCGTAAATAACTGTAAATTTCAATTTATTTTTAAAGATATATGAACGTACTATAAATTTCAAAATGAATCCAATCTCGAGCAAATTGTAATTATAGATGTAGAGATATTGATAAAAACCTACCCTCAAATTAAGTTCAAAAACATCCGGTCTGTCTTCCCACTCGGAAAAGACATGCTTGAACTCTATGGGCTCCAGCCCAGCCCATACGGCATAAGCTGTTGGAGGGTTTTCAGAATTTTTAGCTAAAAAAAAAAAACCCAACAGAAACGACCAGTTAATTTGTGAAACAACCAAAGGGAAACTCGCAGTGTCAAATGGAACTGAAAATAGAACATAATGGCTTGGTAACAAATTACCAGTGCAGTACTGCAGGACAGTTTCCATGGCTAGCCGCCTCTCCGCGCTGAACCTCAAGTGGGCAGAGCCGGTTGACATATTGTCGTTGTCGTCCGTGGCTTCCGGCCACCACCCTTGCCACAAATATACTTCAGAGCCACAATCCAAAACAAACAGGGCTGAAATAAAAGACGACTCATTTACTTTTCAAGTTCTTTCAGTTTTTTGAGAAACAAACTTCCCCATTTCCAAAGCGGATAAATTGTCCGTACCTGGCTGCGGCACTTTGTAAAGTTCTGTCTGCAGAAAGGGATAGGAGCACACCTTATCCTTCGTCCAGTAACTGCAAATGACCTCGGTGGCTGTGAACACGCCAGAAACGCTGCTCATGTAAAACAGCCTAGGCGTGAAGTCCGACAGAGGCACATCTGAAATCATCGATGATCATATTACGGCATATGAAAGAATGGCCATCGTAACCAAAACTGGCCAGAAAATCACCCATACCTTGAACCATAGGAAGACCGTCACATTCAGAATCCTCGCCGATGCCTTTCAGAAACCCTTCGCTTTCGGATCCCTCAATTTCCTCATTGACCGTCGCAGGCACGCCAATCTGAAATCCAAACTCTGCTGGTTTCCTGAATGAAGAATTCACGAAAACAAACCAGCCATGAGACCAAGAGAAAAACCATAAATTTTACGAGCTCTTTCTGAAAGCTCACCTTCCTTCGACGATATCTAAGGCAGACTTGGCAACTTCGTTCAAGTGCTCCTTCATGTTCTTTCCCATCCAGAGATAAACCAGGCACTCCTCTGAATTAACGAGAATGAAAGCGGCCCAACTTCTCAAGGACGCTTTATTGCAAGGAACTTCGACAATATGAGCTTCGTTCTCCAATTCACCCCTGACGATAAACAGCCTCCACCGAGCTTGTTTTTAAAAGCCAAACGGAAAGAATAGTAGTTTAAATTTAAACAAAAAACAAAGCGACTTTTTCAGAAATCATATTTTAGAAACTGAATATACCGATAGGGCTCTCGTCTTCTCTCTTCCCAAGATGAACCGCCATAGAGCCCTTAAACAAGTTGAGGAAACAAGGAGGTTCTTGGCCTTGCACGACCCTCACCTTTTTTTAAAAAAAAATTTAAAGTTCATAATTAGTTATAACGATTAACAACGGTCAGTAAATTTTAAATTACGGCTTCGCTACTCAAGTTTTGCTAACATTTATATAAATTATTTTATGATAATACTCAAACAAGCTGAACGCCAAAATTCACAATTTCATCATGCAAACAAAACAATAAAAAGAATCCTACATGAGGTCCGCGTTCTTCATCCAACTCAACAGTCATGAGGGCAGACGCTCCTTTTTCGTTGATTGTAGAGTGCCGACCTTGCCAGAAGAAGTACGCGCAACGTTCACGACCGAGATAGGAATGCTTCGAAACTTGCCCAGACAAATCTCGCCCTTTTTAAGAGAAAACATGAATTCGAATTAATAATTATTCAGTTTAACTGGTATAGTTTTATAAAAACAAATTTTTTGAAAAAAAAACCAGCAATTTATTATAGGACTTTTGGTCTAAAATATTAATTTTACTACACTGCAACGAAATTATTTTTTAAAATATTAAGTCACCACTTACCATAAAATAATTTCTAAAAAAAACACGTCAGCTATACAACGATAATGTACAAACTACAACCTGCTAGTTATATTCTTGTACAAAACTTGTTAGAAAATTAGGCAACCGTTCGTCCGTCATACCTGCAACAGTGACTCTGTACTGCCACCGCACAACGTAAGTGTCCCCGCTGTGGAACTGTCCCCAGCTCTCGAGTGGCAGGATGTTATGGTTGTACTCTAGTACGTGCCACACCTTGATCCCCAGAGTGGCAATGTCGCAGTGGCGCCTCTCCAGCTCGTCGTAATAGTGCATGCCTCTGCCCAAATGGCAATTCTCCAATATCAAATCCGGCTCCGATGGGGAAGTATCCAGCATCGCCTGGGCATCACACGGTTGTAAATCTATGCTGCCTTCACTCTGATTGCGGATAAATGATGGAAAAGTCAATTGGAGTTTTGGATAATCTGACAATTTCAGCAGAGTAAGAAAAACGTCACTAGCTACCTTGGCTTCAGAATCCTGTCGTTTCACTTTGATTATGCGCTCCATATCTGGCCAGTCCAAAAATTTGGATCGGAAAAGAATGGTTTCCATGTGCTGATTGACTTTGCCAAATAAGGCCCAAGATGGCCGTTGCTTGCCAAATGACAGCGTAACTAACGTACGACGTAATAATCAATTAGCATTTGCAACTAAGAAAATGTTATCTAAAAAAAATAATCGTCGTAGGAAGTTATTCTCAACATTACCTTTGTTGCGATATGGGTTTAGCGGGTTTATATCACATTCCGTATAATCGTATCCCTCACTCCACAGTTCCTGCGCGAGCTTCAGAGCCTTTTTCCTCAAGTCATTCGGAGCGAGCTTGCCTTGCCAAACGTACATTTCACTTCCAAAATCAAACACCAAGACCTGGAAAGGAGTGAAAAAACGTATCAACGCAATTCTACATCCGAACAAAAATACAGCTTCAGAAAATTACGCTTTTCTCATGAAGTTTAAGCAAACAAACCTGTGTTTTTTCGAGCATTTCAATCTTTGGCAAACAACCCCAATATTTTTCGTAAGGCACTAGTTCATCTCCCTCGACGTTATACACTTTATTGGTGTCGACAATGGCGGCTTCGTAAATTTCGTCTTCTTCAGGATCGCCGGAATCTAGGGTTCATTTTATTTATTAGCAAAATACAAAAACACGCTTCTAAGATGATCAAAAAATCGACAAATTCGAACCTGCGATAGCATCCTCTCCTCCTAAGTGGTGGAAAAAGTCTCTTCGCTTGCCACGACCCCCGGTATGTTTTTCCTCATCGAACGTAACCACTTCACCCGTACCCTTGTAGCCGAGATCCCTTTTACTTTGAATGGTTGATGCAATTTCTGCCCCCTAAATTTCAATAACAATGGCCTTTATAAATGGAAATCCTAAACATACATTGGCAAATATAATTATAAAATGTCAAATAAAAGTAATCGGGAAATTCAAATTCCTGAAATTTTTCTTTTAACTAAAGTAAAACTAAGAATCATTTTCCTTCCAAATCATCAAAATTGAATCGGATCCAAAATAATATCGGCAAAAGATTTCCAAGGAAAATAAAATTCAGCTTCAGGTTACCTTCGCCCTTTCGATGACATTGCTAAATTCGCCGATCCAGTTGTAAACCTCGCTCGGTGTGACTAGAATAAAATTATCGCCTTTATTGAGAGAACTGAGCGTCGGTTCCAAAAGGCGGCATTGCACGTGACGGCGTCCTAGTTCGTGGACAAGAATAAATTAGTAAAAAAAGTTCCAACGTCAAAAAACGACGCATTTCAAAAAATATTTACAAACCAACCTTTTACTTGGAGAAGCATTAGGTCTTTATATGGAAGAAGTTGCATGTTGATCACGCTGGAACTCTTTCTCAGACTAACAGACTTGAAATCTTCAGTGCTTGCCAAACCAGCCAGTGCTGAAGTGGCAAGGTCAGAGTGTTTGGCCACTAAACGAAAAAACGAAGCGAGCTAACGATTAAAAAATGTTACGAGTTACGGTTTCCCAAATTTAAAGTAGTTTACGAAAAAAGTTGTTGGAAGCGCTTACACTGTTCAACTTTTATTCGTTTAAGTTCTTTCTCGGCGATTCCAGTTCTCACTTCGGTATATCCTTCGAGCAAATCTTGTCTAGCAGCGAGTGTCTTCAAAGGATTTTTGGTGCCAGCGTGACGCCGTACAACGTGAACACTTCGCCTCTGAACTAGGCTATAATTAAAATCAGAAGCAATGAAGTCACTTCAGCGGGTCAAAAAGCTCAACGCTGTTTAAAACTCGTTTGAGAAGAAGGAAGACACCAGAATTAAAAAAAATAGGGCTCACAGCTGTCTCGATTCTGAAGCAATGGCATTAAAAGCATCATCCTGGACATCAATTTTCTGAGACTGCAACTTGTCAAAGCTCACAGACTCGAAAAATGAGCAGAATCCGTCATCAGCCTTAGGAATTACCACTTTAATAGGACTCTCCTCTTCCGGAGATTCTGTGAAATTGATTTTAATTCTCTTATTACAACTTAAATCAAACGTTTAAACATTCAGAGAATAATCCGAAAATATTCTTATAATGACCTTTGGCTGCGTTTGGCATGGGCATGGATTTGCTCCTAGCAATGGGCAACGACTGCGGTGCCATCGGAGTTGACGGGGAGCTTTTGGCCAAGTCTAGAAGATTAGCTGGATGCAAAATCAAGGAAATTCAACATCCAACAAAAGCCAGAGGAATAAAATTCTTAATGCGGTTAACGTGCGCTCCCTGTTACCTGTGCGGCTCTGGAATCGGACTGGCTTGGGCGTGCGCTTCTTTCTCTCCAGCAAAGGGCTTTCAAGAGGAGGGCTCGTTTTTCCCATTTTGCCAGCTACGGTGAACTTTATAGCATCCTTTTCTTCGACTCTTTTACGCCAACCGAGCTGTGAAACCTCCAACGACGATACTTTTTGAAGTATTTTCGAAGAAGGTTCATCTTCTCCAGGAAGCTAATTGGGGAAACGAGAAAAGTTTAACTACTGTAAGATTAAAGAGTTTTACATTTCAATCAATCGCTAACATTTGTATCATTTAAAAACACACAATCGATTGTCATTGTAATAACACAAATTTAAAAAAGAAATAAAAGTAGGCAATATTCTCAACGCGGATTATTTTTTCAATCATTTGCCAGTGTTCCAGAAATCTTTAAATTTAAATAATTTAAAATACTACACAAAAATAACTCTGCTTTTCATCCCAACCATTTTTCATTAGAAAAAACAATTAATAGATTGGAAGATAACATTTTCAGAGCCAGTTTCGAATTTTTGACAACCAAGGCAGGTATCCACTTAAAAAAACTCACTGCACAGTATTGAAATTTAAAGTTTGGGCACTTCGTATCGGCACCTTTCATGTGCCCCTGTCCCGAAAATACGACTTCAGCGCAAGAATTTATACGGGGGCAGAGCCTCAGAGGAGGTCGCTGGTCGGAAAGTTACCCCTGCGAAGATGGACATGAGGAATGCACATACTGGTATTTCGTACACTGTGCTCACTGCTTTTTATTAAGTGTTGATGGAGCTTCGAACGACCAATTATAATAATTGGTTTAATTAATCGTCCCCATTACCTATTTCAAAATTCTTATAGCATACCCTCAATATGTCGCAATCTTCACTTTCTTGTGCATCTGACAGAGACTTGGTTCTCGCGAGGCGCCTTTTCCAATCTTGTTGCTGGCTGACTTGAAGTGCAGCGAGCCTGAATTGAGAAAACGAACGAACGAACGAGTCAAGTACGCAATCCTCTCAACTTTTACATCGTCAATGACGAAGAGCTCCTCACCTTTCGGCAATCGATCCTCTGGTTTCCTCCACGACTCCATCGGCATTGATCTTCTCCATCCGAGTCAACGGCTGCGTACTGCTACGCTGGGTAACGATTGTTTTCACATTCCGGGTGGCCGATTCTGTAGAAAAAACTGATGCGAGAGCATCGGACTTGCATAAGAAGGAGGATTCCAGGCTCAGGCTCTGACTATGGAACAGATCTGCATTTTTCCTAGGAAGGAAAGGACAAAATTAGGTTACCCCTTGATTAATCTCTCAAAATCAAATATACCACACGCAAAAAACCTCTCGCCTTTGCAATGTCAAGACACCGATATTTCATAGCTTGACGCAGTGCCCGATTTTGAAAATGACATATTCCTGTCTTATTACCACGTCATCGACACAGTTACGCACATTTGTATGGAAACAGATGTCGAGGATGGCAACTTTCCATCAAATGAAAGTGGACTAGTCTATCCAAGGGCGCTTTTTACTGATATGCTTCAAAATTGCAGGCATATCTGAATAGTGTCCATGGCCACTAATTTTTTAAAACGTGTAACTAAAATATTCGCGGCAATTTAAAACTAAATTGCTTAATTTCCACTTTTTTGCTGCATCTACAGTATATATCATTCGCCCGAAGACAAAACAGAGCATAATCGAGCAATTACATTCTCAGTTTGAAATTTATAAACATGTACCAAATTTACCACAAAAAAATTATTATGGGTACAGCAATAAAAATAAGGCTCACAGATGTTAAAAATGAGATCCGAAGCAAAATGCGAGTGCAATGAATGAAAAAAATTGACCATTTCTGAATTTTCAATTAGTATTATAGTCAATGTGGAAACTTTACGAAAATATTTTGACTTTTTATTAAATCATCGTAGATATTTTTCTCTTTCTAAATATCCAGGAGAAATGATAACAGGTATTAGGAATTTCATATTGTCCTGGATTAAAACTCTTAAAACAATTAATTGCCGCTTCGACCATAGGTCGTCCATTCGTTCACCGAATAGCGGCGAGCAATCCCCGGAAATGCGAAACCGGATGATCTCGTTATTAGACAAATATTGAAATTATTACTAAATGCTCCAATTCGGGACAACAATTAAACTGTTGGTGCACGAAACCGACCTGAAAAACTGCACCTGAATCAACTAACTGCACGAATGTTTTTTTTTTTTTATTTGATACCACCCGACTGCAAATTGTGCATCATTTTGGCAAATGGGTCGAGTCATAAATGGATAGAATAAATCATTTTCCATATTTGGGAGTTTCCATGTCGAACGAAATCAAAGATTTTAAAAATACGCACTCAGTTCATCATTTTTTTCTAACGCTAACATCAAAATATTACCATGAAAAACACCATCAATTGCATTCATGGATTTTATGCATTGACGTTTTTAATGATGGGTGGACAAGAAGAGTTTAATGATAATGCTGCCAAATTAAAATATTGCCTCGTCCCTGAGTCGTAATTTTTTATATTGGAAAAATGCAGAATAAAACGTATTCGAAGTACTAAACGTATGATGTACGTTCGATACGTCACAATACGTGACAGTTTTACGTATTAATAAATGCCATTTTCACTAAAAGGTAATGGTGATAGTAATGTAAGTATATTGATAGGCAGTACATATAAAATTTTATGTACAGTATACGTGTTTTCTATCATACGTACATGTACATCATTAAAACCCCAAATTCAAATTAAACAGCGGAAAAAAAATAGTTTCAACAACTCTGTATCATTCAGAGCAGCCTACTTCAAACGCACGTGTAACAACCTATGAGGTACCACACAGGTGGTCTGTTGACAACGAGCCTGGCCATACTAACAACAACGGCTGGGAGAGGTAGTTATTAAACAGCCAAAAATAGATTAAACATTTGGAGAAACGAAAATGCGAAGAAGCATCCGCACGAGAGAGTAAATCTTGAAAGATATAAACTTAATCTTCCAATAAAGCCTGGATCATCAGTGAATTGGCATGACTGAAAATTGCGAAATGCGAATTCATTATTAACTCAACCACGAGTGAGCTTCATTGTCATCGCTAATCGTATTACGTAATCCATTGAAGGAATATCTTTTGTTGATATGTACATTATAAATGTACATGTTCCTGTGACACCAACCCAATGTTATTCTTACAGCAAGGTAGCTACAAAAAATGTATACGATTCAAAAATGTAAAAATCTAGGTTGAGACGATCTTAATACAGTTTGACAAAGTAAATAACCAGCAGATCCCACTGGATTCAACGAACAAATTTTACCAAAATTTCGAAATCAAACTTCCAAATTAAAATTGGTAAGTTTCGACATTTCATGGACTCGTTCGTAATCCGAATGTTTCCGATAAATGCACATGTACGTCACCCTCAGACGTCTCAAATCGATTGAGTCAGGTAGAAACTGTCCAGTTGGTGAAGAATTGACGAGCGTCTCGCCCACTTATCACCTATATTGATATCATTCCAGAATCTTATTAGAACATCGCCAAATTCTCACGTTAATAATTACTTCGATCCCTAACTGGTGGTTGAGAATGATTTTTCGATAATTCATCGATGCGCGTCTTTTATATACTGTATATCCTGGGCGTCCATACGCAGTGCTTGAAACTCGAGATTATAGGCACGGCTGGGTCCTGACAATGAAACCATCGAAACCAAACGACGAAGAAATAAAAATCAATAAGACATTTTTCTCAGGACTGAGCTTTTCGACGAATGATGGCTGCGCAAATCGCTTCACGTTGGCATTGTTGTTTTTTATTCAGTTCCGAAGCATAATAAAGGTGAAGTTGAAAGACGTGGGAAAAAAAAACTAAGACAAGAGGAAAATTCTCACGGTTTTTACGTAAAAAACGAGTATCACTCCCCTGCTGTGGGCGAAAATCTGCCAAAACAATCATCGGGGGAACTTGAAGATGCCACTGAAAAAGGGAATCTTTTTCAACGAGCATTCAAATGCATTTAGCACAAATGCAGATCTAGGCAAATGCATCTACAGTACATTCTCCCAAATATAGGTCAACGGACCACTTTCTCTGGACTAGTTGCACGCACGCGGCGATGCGTTTCAAGAAAGTGACCACATCACATCAACGTTTAACCCATTGTCTTAATTTCTAGTAACCAAAGTGACGCAATGTCCGATCCGTTTCGTACGCCCAAGCGGCGCGCAGTATGTAATTTCAGTTTTATTTCAGACTGCATGCACTGGCCCATTTATAAAAAAATAAAAAACGTGGTCGGTGCTGGTATATCGATATGAGGTCGCCCCCCAAAAAACCTGGGAACCTCATTACATTTCCAGTAGATAGAATGCTCATGAAATACGATTAGGATTGTGAACGTGATTTGACAGACTACGCGTTATAGGAACACTTATCATCGAATAAACGTTGTCTTTAGTTATGCAAACAACAAAAACCAGTAAAGAAGAAAAATGAGTTTCTGGACTTGGAAAAATAAAAATGTAACCCTGAAAATGAGCATGAACAAATCCATTTTAGTAGTCGAATGACGCGCGTATTCTTGTACGCTGCCAATACTGCACATCACTGCGTTATACAAGAATGCAAGATACAGCTGGAGAACTTTTCTGTAATTTTTTTTTTGGTAGATCAATTGACAATCTGCTTAGCGATCAAATATCATTGTAAAGAATTAATATCTCGCGTTTCGCATCGTTAAAACGGTAAAACTATCGACTCTTAATCGCCTGTTAATTCGATAGCATGCATGTCCTTTATGAAAAAAGTCGCTTAATTCGGTCATGTTGCCCGAAGCACGGACCCGATTGGACAACGCGCATGCGTGCATATAAACATCTAAGGCAGGGCGCTCACCGAGATGACACGTAACACGATATGACGCGTGATTTTCCAGCAACACGTCGAAGCCAATGCAAACATATGCATGGGTCAGCGCATACAGAAATCATGTCACTTCAGTGGGCGCTGACTTATATGTTTGCATTGACTTCGACGTGCTGCAGACAAGTCACGCGTCATATCGGTGAGCGCCCTGCTTAAGGTATAAGAACAAACAGAATGCTTATTGCAGGCGCTTACCACTCTGCGTACAACTACAAGGTGAGGCCTAAGGGTAATTTTAAGGTAAATTTCTTAATTTAAAAGTCTCAATGTGCTCTCACCCTAAGTCTGTTTTCGGATCAAACAAACAATTATTGCAGGCAGCAGGTGCAACAATACTTTACATGACTTATGCCTCACCTATAGTAGTTGTAAGCAGAGTGGTAAGCGCCTGCAATAAGCATATACCCTAATGGATCAGCGGCTGTGCTCAGATGGATTCACCGCGTAAGTTATAAATTAAATTTCAGCCGTTGCAGCAAACAGGCAACATCAAACACTGCTTGCAACTTTTTTTATAAATATAATTTTAAAAATATGTAAATACATATACGTACATGTATAAACGATTAAATATACATGTGCGTATTGATAAGGTCAGTCTTTAGCGCAGGGTTTCTTGACCTTTTCATCATCATGGATTATATTATTATTTATTGTTATTATTTTTAACGTCTTCATGGACCCCAGGTTAAGAAACCCTGCTTTAGCGTGTTTTTTTGACGTTCATCGTCTATTTCGGTCAAAATCGCGGGAACCAACGTGATCGAATTAAGCGGCATTCACCGCATTAGTAAAACAGCCTACCTCCAGGGCTCCAGCATCCGGTATAAGATCTAGGAAAAGCAACTCTTCTTGAACTTCGCATCCGGCAAGAAGTTTAGTGTCAAACGGTACGACCACGTGTTATTCCGTCGCCGTCACGGCTTATCGAAAGCGTGGCAGATGCTTCGTCCCGGTGCATGAACCGGGAACAACGCCGTCCTAATTCTCAACACAGTAGTTCAGCAGAGCCGCATGCCATGCAAAAACCACAAACTCGAAATCGTGAAAAAACACACCGGCTTCTCACTCCGCTCACCTTGAAAATATATCCCAACTATTATCACGGGTAATCTCCCCAGGTTACATTACGACCTTTTCCAAACACGATACGTGTGCAGAATCTTAAAATCCTACCACTGCAGACAGGCACCCATCACCGAGGCAACCTCCGAACGCAGAATCCACGAGTTGAAAAATCCTCGTTTTCGGATCTCTCGGACACAACCACGCTCCTCCGACTCTCCTATTCCGTAAAGTATTTTTTTTTCTCCTAATTGTCTTCCTCGTCACGCATCTACGTTACACGACAGAGGTGCCCATTGAACGTGTTTGGCCTTCGACCAAACCTCTGATGCCGCACCTGTTCGCGGAGGAGGTGTTCTTGGTAACAACAACAGCGACGCTCTCCGGAGTCTCCGACAACGCCAACAACCACACCGAGGAGCTGCTCAAATCCATATCTCCCGCAAGAGCGCATGGCCACCTTCGACTAAAAACGAGGGCAGTGCGAATGGGCGAAACCAAAAAAAAAATACATATATAAAAATGGGGCGAACACACCCACATCGAGTGCCGCAAATGGGAGTTCACCATTTTGCGAACGGTTCGTAAAAATCTGCGCCGCGGCAATTCCGCGCCCCCCAATCGTCATCTAGGGATGCCCTGACATTTTCGGTGCTATAAGAGTTGGATCACGCGAGATGATCCGAGAGAGGAGCGTAATAAATAACAGACTAGTTCACGGAGAACGTGCGGGGAAGTGCGAGAGTATACGAAACACGTATAGTTGGGCCAAGGGCATATATCGTAGTTTTCTTTGATTTCAATTGTTGGGGGTCATGAGCCATTCATTAGGAAAATTGGTAACAGTCGTCGAACAGGATGTTGCCTTGCCCCGCAATAAACCAGCTGTCCTATCGCCCCTGATGTAGACTGCATCGATTGTTTGGACAGCTAGAATCGGTAATCGAAATCTTCCGCTCAAGAATCGACGTAAGATGGAGACGCAACGCCCGTGCTCCGGATCCAGAAATCGATGGCAAGCATAATTAATCATTGCAAGTTTTTTTTTTGTTCAACGAACAAGTATACCTTATCTTGATATAACGTTAACTTCGTGTTAACGGTGGATTCACGAAACAATACATCACTTTACAAATTACATCGTTCACCTAGATCGTGTTAATACCGTACTGTACATGGCGAGGTCATTTGCATTAATTTCCGCTTTCTCCACAATTTGCATCTTATGATGCGCTGCCCCGAAATTATGCCAAGGTTTTTGGGATTTCCAGCTATAGCAGAATTTCATTTCTCAAAACAGCACGTTCTAATCTTTCGTGGAAAAAGCTGAGCCGAATGAATAACATCCACATCCAACGCGATAATATCCAACAATACACAGTACATCAAACAGTAGGCCTACATGTATAGGTATAGCTGTGTATTATAGCGCATTCGATCGCTCCAAAAAGTGTGCTCTCAGTGTTGGTTTTGACACTGAAAGCATTCGACCGCTTCTTGTTGTATACTTGCTCGAAGTGGTGCACCCTACTGGGCTGTTCGATCGACCAAGAAACCTGC